>MUHK01003363.1:7252-17426 GCA_002151225.1 Paramoeba pemaquidensis
TCTTCCGATCTTTCTCTTTCTCCCTCATTGGAGGAGGGGGAGGAGGAGGGAAGGAACGAGAGAGAGACAGAGAGAAGGAATTATTGGACGAGAAGGAGTTCTTTGGGGATGATGAGGATGAAGAAATTTTTGAGCCAATTTTGGATGACAAAGGAGCGGAGGAGGATCGGTTGGCGAGGTTAGAAAGAAGAAGGCGGCGCCAGAAAGAAAGAGAACGAAAAATCCAGATTGAGATTGAAGAAACTCGAAAGAAAGTGGTGCAAGAATACCAAGAAAAAGAAAACCAATTGATGGATCAAAAGAGACAAGAGCAGGCGAAATCGGTTGCAGAGCACAAAGCAAAGGTCCGAATCACCTCTCACATTGACAAATTCTATCGTTTCGCCTCAAAACCACAGCACATTGCCCAGCTCATCCCTTATCTGGCCCAAAATGCCAGTGAATTTGGGGGGTATTGCTCAGAAACTGGGGCCATCCAGGGGTTTTTTGCGGCTCGGTTGGAGACATTGAAAAAGATTGAGTGGGATTCAAAGATTGTTGCTGATCTTTCTCCCCATGATTATGATGTTATTCTTTCGGCGGGGGGGTTGGGGATGAGGTTTGCGCAGTGCTCGGGGACAAGGGTGGAGTTTGATGCGGTATGTAATGAGGGCCATCTGGAGGCTGCTTTTATCCCTTCGGTGATGTATGTGATGAAAAAATGGAAGATTGGGGTTCTGTGGGATGATAAGTTGGAGAGGGCGTTTTTTTTGCCGAGGGTGGAGGAGGTTTTGAAGGGGTCGGTTGGGGGTTCCCTTNTCCAAGTTGACCGGCGCCAAGACCAGGGGAGGGGGGGGAGATTGAAGATGATGTGTTTGGGTTGGTTGTGCATCCTCTTCGTCGAAAGGTTCACCCCAAGGCTGCCATTTCTCCACCCACTCCCCCTCCCCCAACTTCTTCTTCAGATCCATCCAAAGATTCGTTTTCCTTTACTTTGTCAATGGACGCATCCTCTTTGGACTCTCCTCTTTCTTTCAACTCTCTCCCTTCTCTCTCCACCCCCCCTTCTCTCCCCAAACCAGTTCCTCTCTACAACCACCTCCACTCCCTCCTCAGCTCAGTCTTTGGCTCCTACCTGGGCCACACCACTTCAACATGGAAACAATTTCTTTACTTCTCCCACAAACAAATCGGGTCATTTGTCTCTCATTATTCCGTCAAAGCTCGGCTCATCCAGCCCCCCTTCTCCACAGACAAACCTCGCCCCATTGCTCCTCTCCACAAAAAAATGAAACTCACTTTGAAACCCCTCACCACTGTTCGCTTAGAGATTGCTGTTCCAAATCGAACCTCTGCTTTTCATCGATCTTTTTTGTTTCCTGTTGCGATTTGGACTTCGAATGGATTTTCTTTGAAATTTTCTCGACCCGAAGCAGCTTTTTCTGCTTCTTTTCATTCTTCTCCTTCTTTTTCTGCTTCTTTTCCTTCAAATTCTTCTTCTTCTTCTTCTTCTTCTTCTTCCTCCTCCTCCTCCTCCTCCTCCCCTCCCCTACACCCTTCTCTCACCTCCCCCTCCTTTATCCGCTCCCTCTCCCCCTCCATCTCTCACCCCAAATCCCCTCCCCCCATTCACTTCATCCTCCTCCACAACACAGACCTCCTCAAAACCCAAGCAACCTTGTCTCAACTCAACCAATTCGAATTTGCCTCCCTCACCGTTGCTGTCTCCGCCTCTTCCCCTCCTCCCCAAAACGAATTTAGCTCATTCGCCACTCGCATTTTACCAGTGAAAGGGTCGTTTTCCGTGGCAAGAGCGGTACAAGAGAGTGTGCGGATGATTGAACAAGAAGAAGCCTCCTCCTCTTCTTCTTCGGGGGACCCCTCCATCATCGCCATCAGCACAGGCAGTTTTGTTTTCCCCTCCGACCTCCCAGAGCTGATTCGCCAGCATGTGGCACGAAAGGTGTCTGTCTTTGCCCCTGAATGCTTCTCTTCCTCTCCTTCCTCCTCCGACGCCGGCGACCCACAACAAAGGTATTTTTGGGGCCTGATCGCCCTCTACCTCTCCGATTACAACTCAGTTGGGGGGCTCCCCTCTGGGCGGTGGGGGATGCATGACCAAACCGAACAATTTCTGCAAACCCTCTCTGATTCGCGGTATCTCATCCTCCGCCCCTTCTTGCATGATTGTCATGCCACAGATCGCGCTCTCTTTCTTCGCGACCCCACCCTCCTTATCCCACATGTTTCCGTCCCCTTTTCTCTTTCTCCCAAATTCGATCTGGCCGAAATCCGAACTGTGTTTGACAGTGGGACCGAGCTGATTGAAGAAGTGCTTCCCTTCCAAATCCAGGCCATGCTTGTCGGCTGCCACATCCAAGCAGCAGAAATCTATCCCAGAACACAGAACCCAAGCTCCTTTGGGTTCTACAAAATCATTGCCATCACCCCCAGTGGTGATCGATCGGTGACTTTCTTGCTGGGGACTTTTTTAGCCCCCTGGGTCACCAAATGGAAGCTTTTGGATGCAGATGCGGGGTCTGCCCTCCCCATTCTCCATTCGCGCCACTCGCAGTTTCAGCCCCAGGAGACACCCCTCTTTCGTGATGAGGTTCGAAAACAAAAGGAGATAGAAAAGCAGGAGCGGAGGGAGGCGTTGCGAGATCAGATGGCGCGAGACCTGCAGGTGGATCGGGAAATCAGGAAGGATACGAGGGAGGCACAAAAGAAGTTTCATGATCGGATGAAGGAAAGGGTTGTCGCCGATAGGAAGATGAATTTTGAGATTGATAAGAAGGAAAGTGCTCTTTTTATTGATGACCCACAAACTCCCACTCCAACCCCGACCCCTCCAACTGAAGCGAGTGGAAAGAGAGCAATGGAGAAGCTCAAAGCGAGACACCGGTACTTTGGGTAGACTCTTTTGATTTTCTTTTTGTCTCCCTCTTTCTTCTCCCAAACACTTTAAATTATAAATAATTAAAAACTGATCAATTTCGTTTCTTTCTTTTTTTCTCTTTCTCTTTCTCTTTCTCTTTCTCTTTCTCTTTCTCCCTCATTTTCTTTCTTTCGGATTGGCCCCTTGAGTTTCTCCAATTTATTGAGACGAAAAAAACAATTCCTCGCCGGCTGACCGAAGGACCAAAGAAAAAGAAAAAGAAAAATTCAAGGAGCCATAAAAATCTGCCACGTCCGCAAAAAAAAAAAAAGAACTTTCTTCGTTTTTTTCTTTTGTTGAAAAGTAAAATGAAAGTTCAGGAGTTCATCAGGGGGGGCGGATCATAGAAGCATAACAAAAAATCTTGTTATTAATTCCAAAGAGAAAAGGAAAAAATGGTCTGTCTTCTTGGTGTTGCTGCCGCTGGTTCTACCGCCGGTGCCTTTGTTGCCTCCAACTTGATGCTGTTCGTGTTGTTCTTTTTATTTTCGGCTGCGACTGCGTTTTTCGTGGCCAACCCCCCCAAGTCCATCTCCAAGAAGGTGGAGCAATACAAAATGTCCAAGAAGTTGTTTGTGGCCGGCGAGGACTACCGAAACTTGACGCACTTGGACATGGTGGGTCGCTTGATCAAGCACACTGTGAAGAGCAAGAGGCCTATTGTCTGTCACGAAACCGCCTTCAAGTCCCACATTGATGTTGCTGCGGAAGTGTTGGGGAACGAAGATCTTGATTACATCAACAAGTACTGGACGTTCGCCCCCGGCCTCACTTACGAGCAAAAGAACGATGGAGTCAGTGTGAGAGTTGTCGATGATGACCACACTTGCACCTTGATGTCTTCCTTGTCCTACTGGGGCTTCCATGTCAACGAGGAGGTGAGGGAGTACGCTTTCGAGAAGGTGCGTGAGACTGGAACCGGGAACCACGGTTCTTATTTGTTGTTGGGGAAGAACACCGTCGTCGATGAGGCCTATGAGCGCATGAAGACCTTTTTCCACCGAAAATACTGCTCCTTCTCTGCGTCTGGTTTCCTTGCTTGCATGAACTTGGTTGCCAACCTTTGCCCCCAGGGAGGAATCATCTTCATGGATGAAAAGTGCCACGTCTGCTTGAGGTACGGGTCCAAGTTGACCGGCGCCAAGACCATCAAGTTCCCCCACCAAAACTACGAAGCCCTCAGCGAATTGATGAGGCAACACCGCCACCAATACACAGGGCGTGCTCTCCTTGTCGTTGATGCCATCTACTCCGCCGATGGGACCATTGCCAACTTGCCCAAGGCCAGGAAGCTCTGCGACGAGTACGATGTCGAAATTGTCATGGACGAGGCTCACTCCTTGGGGTCCTTGGGGGCCACTGGGCACGGTATTGAGGAGCATTTTGATATGGTGGGCGCCTGCGACTACATTTGCGGTGTTTTCTCCAAGACCCTCTCTTCTTATGGAGGTTACGTTGTTTCCGACAAGCCTTTCGTTGTTACCCTCACCATCACCCCTGGAGTCGGGTTCGCCACTGGTCCTCATTCCTTCTCTGCTGCCACCGTGGCCAAGGGTCTTGAAATCATCGAGCGTGACAATGGGAAACTCCGATCTCAAATTGACGAACTCAGGCTCTTCTACGTCGAGGAGTTGAAGAAGAACCGTTGCGCCAACATCATCCACTGTGGACACAATGTGTTTGTCTCTTACCCCCACTTGTATGCTGGTACCACCGTTGCTGTCGAGTTGAGGAAGCGTGGCTACTTGGTCTCCTCCTTCATGTTCCCATCTGTGCCTCTCGATCGCTCCATCTTGCGATTGACCGTCACCCCTTTGATGACCAAGGACATTTTGCGTGGCTTCTGCAAAACCTTGGGAGAGACAATGGAGTTTTTGTCTGCCCGTTTCGGAGGTGAAGTGATGTATGGGCGACATAATCAAGCTTATTATGACGAATTGCACCCTGCTGGGGATGAGGCGAAGTAAGAGATTTCTTGGTTGATTTTTCTTCTTTCTGCCTGAACCCCTTTCCTTCCTTCCTGCCTTCAATAACTTATGTCTCGATTTCCATCTTTTTGAAGTTTTTTTCTTTTTGAAAAAGAATAAACTTTTCTCCACAATCCCAAAATGATTTTTCTTCTTGTTATTTGCGCCTCCATCCACACCGATGCCGCTTGGGAATGCCAAAGAAAGAATTTCAGACAGCTGCTTGGATGCAAAGGTGGGCTCAAGTGCTCAAGGTGCAGAAGCGAATCATCTTTTAGGAATCCGTGGATCATAATCAGAGCCTGATTTTGGGCCGAGTCCAATTTTTTCTTAATTTAGGATTTTTTTTTGATCTTCGGGGAGAGGAGGGGGGAAGAGAAGAGAAGAAAGCAGAGTCAGGTCGGTTGATTTCGGCCAATGCTTGGCACAGATGTCTTTGCCTCGGTTTGCTTTCTCATTCTTCCTTTTACTTTTGTTATTTTTCTTCTCACTCCAGACAAGTGGTAAAAGGCCCTCAAAGGGGACCTTTGCGAGGCGACAACCTTCAAGTCCAAGAGATCATGTGGAGAGCTCCCCACAACAACAGCAACAAGATCTCGAACGAGCTTTATCCCCAAGACAGAAGGATCAACAGAAGCAGCAGCAGCAGCAGCAGCAGCAGCAACAACAACAACAACAACAACAACAACAACAACAACAACAACAACAACAACAACAACAACAACAACAACAACAACAACAACAACAACAACAACAACAACAACAACAACAACAACAACAACAACAACAACAAAAAGAAGAACAAGAACAAGAACCAGAACCAGAACGAGGTTTTGCCCAAAAACAGAAAGAAAAAGAAGACCAAAATCGGCCAAGGATATTCCACCACAGAGCAACCTCGAGCCTACGCTTGAAAGGAAGCAATTCAAAAGGCAGCACAAAATCTCAGTCCGCTCTCTCTGCCCGCCCTTCCATCCTTCCCACCGAGGACTTTCCCTCCCAATATTTTCCCTACCGCTCCCCTTCCTCCCCTTCCTCCCCTTCCTCCCCTCCCTTCAACAACCCTCCTGTTTCTCTTTGTATTCTCCCCTCTCCTGACTCCCCTTCCTCGCCCCCCAGTTCCCCCAGTTCCCCCTCTCACTCCTCCTTCTACTCCCCCTCTTTCTCCCCTCCTCCCCTTCCTGCCCCCAACTCTCCAGGCTCTTCCCATATCCTTACCCCCCTCCCTCCATCCTGTCACCCGATTGCCTTGGATTCTCCGAAGGGTGGGGAGAAGAGCGACGGGAACAATACCCCCAAAAGAGGGAAGAGCCCCAGAAGAAAGCTTTCTCTGCCAAAAAGAAAGAATTCTTTTGTGACTGAAGCCCCCAAACCCTCTCCCAAAAAAAAGCGCAAGAAGAAGCCAAAGCGGAAAGGAGATGACCAAGACCAAGATCAAGACCAAGATCAAGACCAAGATCAAGGCCAAGATCAAGGCCAAGATCAAGACCAAGATCAAGACCAAGACCAAGGCCAAGGCCCTTCTCCTTGCAGCCCAAGAAAAGAAACCAAACCCAAAAAAAGTTCCAAAAGTTCTTTGAAGCGTCATTCCCAAGACCCTTCCGCTTGTTCTGCTCTCAACTCGGAAGGCAATCCTGACACCCCCCCTCGCCGTCCCCAATCTTCCTCCTCCAATCTCTCATCTTCCTTTCGTTCCCTCTCTCTCAACCGCTCCGATCGAATATCAGTCAAAATTTGGAAGGCAAAGGGCCCTACTGCCTCCTCTTCTCCCGAATCTCCTCCCTCTGTTCCCCCCATTTCTTTGGAACCCAGCTCGCTGCCCTCTTCTCACAATTTTTCTCCGAGCTCCCCAACCCGCTCTCATGATTCTCCTTCTTCTCGCGGTCTTCTCGCTTCCCCCCCTGGATCCCTTCTTGCTTCTCCTAAAAAGGAGTGTTCTGTTTCATTTCTTGTCATTGATCAGGGGAAGAAAGAGGAGCGCAATAGGGAGAAGGGGAAAGAAGCAGATGGAGAGAAGAAAGAAGGTGGTGAAGCAAGCGCCGCTCTGGGAAGGGGTGACTGGAATGAATCTGTGGTGGTGGTGGGGAAACAGTGTGAGGAGGCAAGAGAAATGATCCACCAGCTCTTAAAACAGCTGGAAGAATCGTTGGAGAGGGAGAGAAGGTTAACAGACAGGATCGGGGAGCTCGAGGGAAAGCAAACAAGTAGGTGGGGGGGGACTGGGGAGGTTGGAGGGTGGAACGAGGTTTGTGTGAGTTTGAAGGGGCTGAAGGAGAGTGAGGAGAGGAATCTGAAGGAAATGAAGGAGTTAAATTCTTGTGTCAAAAGAATTGAATTGAATCAGATTTCTGCTTTATCTGCTCCTTCTCCTCCTCGATCTCCTCGATCTCCTCGATCTCCTCGATCTCCTCGATCTCCTCCTTGCTCTCCTCGCTCTCCTCGCTCTTCTCCTCGATCTCCTTATCGATCTCCTCGATCTCCTTCTCGATCTCCTCCTTCTCCTTCTTGTTCTTTTCCTCCTCCTTCTTCCCTTTCTCCTTTTCCTTCTCCTGCCCTTCCTTCTTCATCTTCTGCTTCTCCTCCTTCTCCTTCTCTTTCTTCTTCTTCTTCTCTTCCTCCTCCTCCTCCTCCTCCTTCTCCTTCTTTTCCTTCTTTTGCTTTTCCCTCTCCTCCTCTTCTTTCTTCTCCTCCTTCTCCTTCTCCTCCTGTCCTCCCTCCGACTTCTCCTCTTCTCCTTTCACCTACTTCTTCCCCTCCTCCTCTTTTTGCATCTTCTCTTCTTTCACCTTCACCCCCTCTTCCTCCTCCTTATTCACCCTGCGTTTCCCCCTTAGCCCTCTCCATTTCCCCTCCGACCGACCCTAACACATTCTTTTCCCTGCCTCCACCAGAAGGAGCCAAGGAAGAAGTAAAGGTGGAATTGGGGGGAGTTTCTGCTCTCCTTTCGCTCAAAAACTGCCTGGTGGTAGGCTACTCAAGTGGGGTTTTAGAAGGGAGGAAAGAGATGGGGGAAGTAGTGGAGTATAGAGCAAAGCAGAAAGTTCATTGTTTGTTGGAAGTGAGAGGATTTGTAGTTATGGTCACAGGGGGACGGAGTGATGAGATGAGCAATGAGAGTATTGGGGGGAGTGTGGTGGTGTTGAGGTTTATCAAATCAGTGTGGTTGGAGGTGTCGAAATCTTCTTCTCCCCATTGCAGAGGGGTTCTCTGTACAGCCTTCACCCCAGAAAGAGAGTATGAAAGTACGAGTGAGAATGAGCGCGCGAGTGGGGGGAATGAGGGCTGCTCAAAAACCAACTCCAAATCTTTTCCAAGGGTGGGCAAAGGAGAAACTGTCAAGGCAAAAAAATCTATTTCCCCTCCCCTCTTCCGACCATCCGCTGGTCCCAGGGCCTCTTCCTCTTCTTTTTCTCCCCCTCCTTCTCTTGTCTGGACAGCAGATGAAACAGGACTGGGGGTGTTGTGGCGGTTGACAGATTCAGGGGCATTGTCCTGCTTACGAAAGTTGGAGTTGAGGCTCCCTGTTCTCTCTCTTGTCTGTTTCCGGGAAGGTGGTGAGGGTTCGTGGTTGATGGGATTTGGGAGTATTGGGGGGCAGATTACTGTTCTTTCCATGGATGATTTGCTCAGCTCTGATGAAGTCAAAAGAAGACATCCGAGGGATCCCATGCCCGTGCAAGAGGAATGGAGATCATGGGGGGTTGTGAGTGGGTCACATGAACGCTATGAGATTGGGTGTTTGTTGGTTGTTGGTTCTTTTGGTGATGGTCAAGAGCAGACAATCTGGTCTGGTGGAGGGGATGGAGCAGTTTGTGTTTGGAGACCCACAAGGTCGATCAAACCTTTGTCTCTCCCACCAACAACAGTGGCTGTCACTGTTGTTGAATTTGACCCCACCACCACCACCACCACCAGTGCCCCGGATGTTGGTGGCACCCTCAACGGAACCTTAGATTCCCTTGATGACAACACTGATTTTGTCGAGAAGAACGATTCTACCTCCAGTCTGGTCTCTGTGGAGCCTGGCCACCCTCTTTCTTCTTGCTCTTCCCCTCTTCTTCCTCGAACACCAACTCCCCCACTTGAACCCCAGCTTTCCCCCCCTCTCGTCCCCATCACTCCCCCTCCTTCTGCCCTTCCCCAGGTCTCTGCATCAGCCAGCCCTCCCCCAGGTCTTCCTCGTCTTTCTTCTAACCCCGCCCCCTCCCAAACAACAGTCACAATTCACGAAACAAAGAACAATGGGGGAGGTGGGGGGGGTAGTCCGCTCTCTCTGCCCNTCTTCTGTTGCTCCTCTTACTGGTGGGGAGGAGGGGAGCCCTGGGCTCTTCTCCAGACAGCTCGCCAACACGAAGAGAAGGTGGTTGGAATAGATCTTTTTTCTTTTCAAATGGTTGTCACAGGGTCGAGCGACGGGGTGGTGTGTCTGTGGGATAGTAAGAGTCTTGTGTGTCTCCAAAAGGTTGTCCCCTCCTCTTTGTATGGGACAGTGACAGCCTTTGCGACGGGTCGAGGGGAGTTGTTTGGGGTGTGGTGTGGGTTTTCCAATGGGGTTCTTTGTGTTTTGAGTGAGATGGGGAAGAATCCCCAACAACCTCTCCCACTCATCACCATGTCCACCGACCAAACCAAGCCTCTCCTTACTCAAAGCGCCCAACCATCCCCAAGAACGGTAAGCTTTCTCAGGAACATTGCCCCGACTCCCGCCGAACCCGCTCCTTGCCCTCCTTCCTCTCTTGCCTCCCCCTGTGTTCCCACTGCTCCCAAAAATAAGCGAAAAAATCGTCCCCTTTCTTCGCTTGGAATTTTGGCTCCTCATTCGACAATGAAGGGGAAAAACCCCAAACTTGGGAAAAAAGAAAAGGAGAAAGAAAAGGAGAAAGAGAAGGAGAGAGAGAAGGAGAAGGAAAAGGAAAAGGAAAAGGAAAAGGAAAAGGCGAAGGAGAAAGACAAAGATAAGAAGATGTACCAAAGAAGAAGATCAGAGAGTTTGAGTAGGAGTGGAAACTATTTTGAGGCTCAACCCCCTCCTGATAATTCTCTTTTTGAAAAGATGAAAAAGAGGGGTTCTGGGAAGGGAAAGGCTCTCGGGGCGAGAACAGCGACGAAGGACGGTGATATTCTTCGTTGGAGTGAGATGTTTTCTGATATTCAAGTTTTGATTTTTTTTTTCTTTCTTTTTCTTTTTCTTTTTTCTTTTTTTTTTCTTTTTCTTTTTCTTTTTCTTTTTCTTTTTCTTTTTCTTTTTCTTTTTCTTTTTCTTTTTCTTTTTCTTTTTCTTTTTCTTTCT
>MUHK01003374.1:674-19479 GCA_002151225.1 Paramoeba pemaquidensis
TTTCACCGAAGTTGAGACAAAATATTCTCTGAAAAAAAGTCTTTGGCCTTCTTTCGGAGCGCAACACCAGGCAATTATCGTAGCATGTTTTTGTGGTCAACTGCATGTAAACGACAGAGTTTTGCCCATCCCGCAACATTGGGATCGAATAGCAGATTCGAGCAGGAAATCTCCAAAATTTGTGGTGAGGTAGGCCATTGCGTTCCGAAATTCTCGTCGGCGTCAATTCCCAATTCTTTCCAATAAAGTCGGGGGCGTTGTCGCAGATGATCTCTTTGCATTGGTTTCCTGCTCGCATTGGTTCGATTGACTGGGAGATTTTGATGGAGGCAGATCCAGATGATGGGATAAGATCGCCAGATGCTGTGATGGTTCCTTCACCTTTCGCAGGTGGTACAAAATCTCCGAAGTGGGATTTGGGGTTCGCAAATAAATTTGAATTTGCGGCGAGTGGGTGAAGGAGGGGTTTGGTGGCAAAATAAAAGAAGAAATAAAAAGAAATAAACTCCAGTGAAGGAAGGGGAAAAGGTGGAAGGTCAACAGGTGGTGGAAAGTTGGAGGAAAAGATAAAAATCCAAGAGAGAGAGAGGGTGTGACACAAGAGGCTAAATCTAGCTTAGTCAGTGAACCAAAACTCTTTTGCCCCTTAAAAAGATAATTACATCTTTTTGCCAACTATGGTCACTCCCATTGTGGATTTGGCAATCTGTTGCCTTCACCAAAACCCTGCATTATTTATTTGTTTTTTCTCTTTTTTGTCTTTCAGACAAATGTTCTTTGTATTCTTTGTTATTTTTTGATCTTTTCTAAATGTGTGTTCAACGCATTCTTGCATGGGCACTGGGAAGGATATGCACCGCTATCCAACATACCTTTATTAGGGTATTTGGTCGGAATAGCCAAGCGGGCATTTCCTTTTACGGCAATGCAAGAGCGGGCTTGTCCGGGTGCAGCAGGTTCCTTCTCGCTTTTTCTGGCATCGTAGAAGGCTTTCATTCGATCTTTGCCAGCTTGGGTTTGAGGCTTCTTTTGCTTCTTTTGTTGACAGCACTTGGAGCAATGTTTGGTTCGACCGCACCAGTGGCATCCATCGTTGTGGTTGAAACATCCTCAAGGAGTTTCCGACCGAAGTCCTGATCCGGCAGGTGGTTCAGCAGGGACCAGGTCAGTGAGGTGGCGATCCAACGCTTGGAGTTGTTGGAACATGGTCTTGAAGGAGGGTGGAGGATTAAACTTCCAGCCAGAGACCAGGGGGTAGTATCAAGGGTCAGTGCCGAGGGCCTTTTGGTACAGCTTGATGACAGACGCTTCAGGAAAGTTCAGGTTACAAAGCAGTGCTTTGTTGTGGAGTTCTCCAAGGCGTGTGCCAATTTTTGTTGCATCCTCGTCTACGAGAGGACGAAAACTCATCAGGCTCGTGTGAACGGCGTCTTTCTCTTCCTCTTTCCCTTGGAGGAAGTGGAGGTCAAGAACGATGAGTACTTGGTGCGTACAGGCGAGCGTAGGTCGAAAGGACGGCGTTGATAGCGAGCGCATTCTTCTTGAGACAAGACAGGAGCCAGCTTGTGATAGATTTCGACTTTCCTCGATTTTGTGAATTGTCAGGAATCTGGTCAGCATCGAGGTCGAGGAGTGCGGCGACGTTGTAACCTTCGCAGTGGATGACAACTTGGGTTCTCCACAAATGGTACTCATGGTAGGTGGGGTTGTCGGGAAGGGTTATGACGTTCTTGGAGATCTAATCTATAGAAGGTGTGAATCGAAGATTCCGGGGAGGAGGAGAAAGTGAGGTCTCAAGTTTGTGGAAAGGAAGAAATGTAGGATATTTATTTTGTTCAGGTTTGGGCGTGGTTACATCGAATATAACCGTATTAGAGAGGCGGAACGGTGGAAGAGGTCGGAACTCTCGCGCTTCCATGGGTTAATCGAACATGACTATATTTGGAAGGCGGAACGGTGGAAATGGGGTACGAAGGCTAGTAAAAGGATTGTGGGATTAAGATGAGGCTGTTCTATAGTTTTTGATGTTGAAAAAAAAAAGGTCTTCAGCACAAGGGATTCGAATGTGGTCACCCACCATTCTACTAACCTTGCCCACAGATGCTTAACTTCCGAGTTCAGATGGGATCGGGTGCTTTCACCTGGGTATGACCGAAGACATTTTTTCACCGAAGTTGAGACAAAATATTCTCTGAAAAAAAGTCTTTGGCCTTCTTTCGGAGCGCAACACCAGGCAATTATCGTAGCATGTTTTTGTGGTCAACTGCATGTAAACGACAGAGTTTTGCCCATCCCGCAACATTGGGATCGAATAGCAGATTCGAGCAGGAAATCTCCAAAATTTGTGGTGAGGTAGGCCATTGCGTTCCGAAATTTTTGGACGAACTGATGATGAGCCTGTGTGGTGAAATACTTTTGACCATTCATCTCCTTGGGGGGAGATGTCGAGACCCACCCATCCTTCGTCTTTTTATTTGGCTGTAGACTTTGTACTTGTGGTAAATTATCGACAGCAACTTGGGCACCTCGTTTGTAACTTTCGCATACCTCTCATGCCAAGTTGACAGCCACATGCAGATCGTGCAGATACTCGGCATACTGGGCATACTCGTCTGCAGAACAGGGGAGAATAAGAAAATTGCTCTGGAGAAGGGTCGCTTGGTTGAAATACGAAGACGAAGGGCTCAGATCAACAAAAATGGTGTCGAATTTTCGATTGCTTCTTGGATATTCTTTGGGTTTCGATGGGCCTCCTGCCACTTCAACTCCTTCTGAGAAATCTCCATTTTTCTCCCTGCTCCAAATGCTTTTGAAAATTTTGTCTGTGCAAGAAAATAAGATAAGAAAAGATAAGAAAAGATAAGAAAAGAAAAGAAAAGAAAAGAAAAGAAAAGGAAATCTCCATGCAAGTGGTTGCAAAGAAGTTCTGACAAAACACATTTTTCCATTGCGGGGAGAAATTCAACATTCTCTTCAACCAGCAGTTGCTGGAGCTTGGGAGGTGAAAACTTCCGCAGAGTCGCCAACGAAGGAGGAGATTCTTCGACAGTTGGGTCCGTGTTGGTACGTCAATAATAATGCTCAGATTTTTGAACCAACCTCAGTGCCAGTGGCTGGGTTCCCCTCCTGGGAGGTTTATTTGGGGTGCTAAAATAAGAAAATGATTTTTCGTCAATGAAAAAAAATGGCTCGGGGCTGTGGTTTGAAAAGAAAAAGAGAAAGAGGCTCTGATGAACTGGCCAGTTCAGGTCTTAAGTAACAACATCATCAGAGGATTCACATAGCAAGAAATCAGCAGAAGATTCTTGAATGTAAGAAAGATGATCTGTCCGAGGCATTGAATTATCCAAGCAGCCATGAAGAACAGACAGAATGCCAAGAAGACCAGGGAAGAAGGGTACGGTTTTTTCCCCAACCCACAAGACACAAACCAAAATATGCTTGCTGAGTGGATGTGATCTCCACACAGGCACGTAATGCCAGCATTCTTCAACAAAGGATTCTTGAAGCAACAACGACTTGTCCTCAAACAACAAGCACTCCAACAAGAAACCCAACAAGAGACCCAACAAGAAACCGAACAACCAATCCTCAACTGGGTCATCTCCTCCGAAAATTTGGATTTCTTAGACAGACAGGATGTTGAAGAGGGAGGGAGGGAGGGAGGGAGGGAGGGATAGAGAAGAGAATGAAGAAAAAAAAGAAAGAGAAACTGGTATGAAGTTGACAAACTCAATTTTCTTGAAAGGTGTGAAGATCAGGCGGAATTCAAGGAATTTTCAAGAAAATTGGAGAATTTTTATGATGAAGGGTGGAAGAGGAGAGGGTGGGAGTTGTTGGAAAAGAGGAAGGAGGGGGAGGGGAGGAAGAAGAAGGAAAGTGATTGTTTTGTTGTGAAAAAAGAACGGTTGGAGGAAGCCAAACAGATTGGGAGAGAATTCTTTCTGGTGAGCAAAGAGGAAGTCGTTAAGTATTTAAGAAAATAACAAAAATGAATTGTTTCTTTATGATTCCCCCAAAACAAAGAAAAACTTTGATGGAGATTGGCCTTTATTGCGCCCGAAGGACTGCGATTTTTTGCTTTTTTTTCTTTTTTTTTCTTTTTCTTTTTCTTCTTTTTATTTCTTTCTCATTGTACCATTTTTCGACGGCTCAAAGAGGAAGAAATCCAAAGGGGAGCTGTGACTTGCATCTCTAATTTTTGCCTCAACGAAGATAACCACGAAATGGTTCTCAAAAATTTGGCGAAATCCACCAATGATCTCCAATGGTCTGATGCCATGAATTTTCACCCCCTTGAATTGACGCCATGGCCACTAATTTTGTATGGCATCAAAGTTTTTCTTCCCGTCGAAAATCATGGCATCCGACCATTGATGATCTCCAATGGTCTGATGCCGTGAATTTTCACCCCTTGAATTGACGCCATGGCCACTAATTTTGTATGGCATCAAAGTTTTTCTTCCCGTCGAAAATCATGGCATCTGACCATTAATGATCTCCAATGGTCTGATGCCGTGAATTTTCACCCCTTGAATTGACGCCATGGCCACTAATTTTGTATGGCATCAAAGTTTTTCTTCCTGTCGAAAATCATGGCATCCGACCATTGATGATCTCCGCATCAAGCGCCCTATTGTCAACGCCTTTGCCGATCTTGCGCAAAAAAATTATTTTCGGTGAACGAAATATGCTCGTTTTTTCGTTCGCTGAAAAGAATTTTTTGTCCAAAAAATAATTTTTTCTCTCTTTTGTCTTGTTCCGCTCTCGTTGTCTTCCCCCCTCTCTCTTTCCTGTCTTCCCCAACACCACGATGGCAGGGACAGTATGTCGTGGTACGAGTCAACTCCTGGCTGTGGGGACCATGCAAACCTTCTTCTTGTTTTTTGGAAAGATGATGAAAGCGAATTTTTCCCAAACTCTGTTGTTGTCGAGACAACTCTTCACCACCGTCCGAGACGATTTCCCAGAGTTTTATGATGGCAATGAGGGGTGTGAGATTCAATATTACTTCTTCTCCAACCGTTCGCTGTGTTCGATCTTGGGGGCTTTTGGAGCCCACGCTTCTCTTTGTTGTCGAGTGACCAAGGATCAAGGAAAGGGGAGCAAGGATCTTATCTTTCGAATTGATCTCTTCACCAACCCACAACGTCAATCTTGGTTCTTATGCATTGTCGAATCGGAATGGGACCCTACACCTTGTGGGTTTCCTTTTTTCTTTGCTGGAGACGTTTCGACATCGAAAAGAAAATGGAATCTGTTTCGAATGTTGGACGAAGTAGCATCACATGCCAACAACTTCACCTACACTTTTAAAATGAATTGTGCAGAGTATCTGAAGAGTGCCATTTCGTGGCTCCAAAAATCTGACCCAGACTCAAAGATGGAGATTCCAAAACAGAAAAGTAAAAATGCGCCCGACCAACCCCTCCTAGATTTTTGTGGTGACCGAAATATTGTCGTCCAGTTTGCTACCTATGCAGATTTCGAGCGTGATGTCAAAGGTTTTCTTTCTCTTTTCTCTCTTTTTTCTTTTTTCTTTTTTCTTTTTTCTTTTTTCTTTATCTTTTTTCTTTTTTTTTTCTTTTGTTTTCTTTCTCTTTCTCTTGTATTTCTCTTTCTCTTTTTCTTTCTCTTTCTCTTTCTTCTCTTCTCACCTCTCTTTACAAAGGGATCTTCGCCTTTACTCCATTCTACGGGAACCATCTTTTGACAGTTCCTTTTCTGATCAGCTGTGATCAAGGTTGGGGGCGAATGGACTCTGTTTGTGACTCACTTTCGTGGTGGGATATGACGTATGACAAACGTCTTCTGATGGGAGACTACCCAGATTCGAAGAACCAAAAACATTTTATGTGGTATTTTTCGAGAGAAGGAGAGGGGATGTATCGAATTTTCAATCACAGTTATACAGAACCAGAAAAGAAACTTGAAGATCAACAGTTTGGGTTTTTGTTTCTTGAACTAAGAAACCGAAAACAGGGGGACTTGGAGTTTAAACGTGTGTACGTTCTCCACCAAAAACGAAAAATCGACGAAACTCGAGGGAGGTGGATGGTACAACGAGCAGAGGGGCAAGAGGAGATGATCCAACAACAGTTCACGATTGTATCTGTGGAGGATCCAACCTATGCTTTGGGGAAGGTGCAGGGGGAAGGGTTGGTTGCCGTGAAGGGAAGACAGGATACTTGGTCATTTGAGAAATCAAATATGAAGTTCCAACATGTTTAATTCATCGAAATATCAAAATATAATAATAATAATAATAATAATAATAATAATAATAATAATAATAATAATAATAATAATAATAATAAATAATAATCTAAAACATATAAAATTTATTTTTTTTAACAAAATTCTTGCCCAATACAATGAGGACACAACTCTTCAAACTCACTCTTTCCCAAGTCATCCAAACAAGGAATTTTACACAACTTTGGATCACAACGAACACAAGCCATCACCTGCGTGAGGAACTTGATTCTTCTCAAACAATTCACACACCAAAAAATCATTGTAAACCCAACAACAATCATCTCCAAAGTTAACACAGCTGTTGCCAAACCCTTGTTGTTCTCCCCTGTTAGGTGATAAAGAAGTTTACAAATCCCAAAAATCAAAATCGAAAAAGAATTCGCTCCCACAAACACATACCCGACCACCCCATCCTCACTGGCCCAATCCGCCGTCAACCCCAAGCAGATGGTGAGAAGCACAACGTAGAAAATCACCCCCATCAAATGAAATCCGGCCGAGAGTGTCCCACTGATCGTAGAATAGATATCTGTTCTGGATTGGCATTGAAACACCACACGACCTGGTTCAACTTCCTTCCCATCTGTTTCCTCTTTCTTCCTCCATTTCGTCGATTCAGAAGGAAAAATTCCAGTGAGAAAGATGGAGAACCCAGCAATCGTCGCCAAACTGAACACAGCCTGGGTTTTCTGCGTGTCCAAACAACCATCTGTGTCATACAAAACACTCACACACCACGTGAGTCCCAGACTCAACCACCCGAACGCCAGCGTCGCAACCAGTAGAGCGACGTAAAAAATCGAACCGGGAACAGAGGAGTTGCCACTGATGGTATCTGACTCCCCAAATTTTAGATGGGATATGGAAAAGATAAGGGCCAAAATAACGATGGATCCCACTGGAAACACAACAAACAGAATAATGGATTGCTCTTGGAACAACCCCGCTGCAAGACAAGTGCCTGTGGCAAACAAGAGGACAAGGACGACTCCCACAATCGAGATCATTTCAAAACTGCAGTCCCCATAATTTGATTTCCATTCGACGAAGGGGGGAAATTCTTTGTCGTCATCTTTGTCGTTGTCACCCATTCAAGAAGGAGAAGGAAGAGGAGACGCGATCGAGAAGAAGAAGAGAGAAAGTACGAAGAAGAAAGAACGATCCAGAAATCGTTCCGTTGGTCGGGATTTTCACCCTAAAAATTATTGGGGAGGCCGGACAAAAAAAAAAAGCCTTTTTCTTCCTTTCTGCCCTCTTTCTTCTCCTTCTTCCCTCTTCTTCTTTCCCTTCTTCTTTTTCTTTCGGTTTGTCTTTTTTGTTGGCCCAAATGAGTGAGAACCGCTTTCCTAAAGTTCAAGATGCTAAAAACCGAAATAAGTTGGCGATTGTCGTCTTTGTGACTTTGGTTGTGTTAGGCACTTTGACTGCTCTCTTTGCTGGGCTCTTTCAAAAAATCTCCATTGTTTTGTACGTCTGTTTGCCTGTGCTACTGGTGTTGATTTATTTAAGTTTTTATGTGATTTGTATTTCCCAGAAGGAGAGAGCAGAAGACGCCATACCAGAGACGTTGGGTGGAAACGCCTCTGTTCCTGGTTCGATGGGTTATATTGCCATGCTTGTCACGTTTTCTTCGATTGGGTGGATAACCATTGCGTTGGCTTGGTGTGTGAGTGTCATCTATGACACAGATGGCTGTAAAGACGAACCACGAACAAGAGTGATCTTTTCGATGGCGTCATTTGGTGGGTTTTCGATCTTTCTCACAGGCATTTTCCCCAATGAATCAACCAAACTTCGCTTCAGCAAAGACAAAAATTTCAAAGAAGTCAAAGCAAACAAGGTTGTTTTTCAATTCGTTTTCAAGAAAGACAAGTATTACCTGATGTCGGCGTGTTTCTCCACGGTTGTCCATTATTTCAGTCTCTTCATGTATGTTGGGCTGATGACCATCTGCCTGGGGTTGACAACAGATTGGGTGGGGGACCACCGAGAGGCAATGGGGTACACCTTCGTGGCCGTCAATTCGTTTCTGGTTTTGTTGTTTCCCACTCTGTGGATCGTCAGGAGAGCTGTTTATGAAAAAAAACAATTGAACGATTGGAAACTGTTGGACCTAGCCATCCTCCTATCACAATACTTTATGGTATTCTTCACTCTCTGCTTTTGGTGTATCCACGCCCTGATGAGAATCAATTTTCTCACCGAGGTGATGTCTTGTGCTCGTTGTTCTTCGGAGACATTCTTGGAGTGTGATGTTGGTTGTTTCGATAATCTCAACACAGTTGAGTTTCAAAAGGAGTGTCCTCATTGTGAAGATGAATTTAATTGTGATTTGAGGTTTTAGAGAGACGATGGGAGGAGGAGAAACTGCTTTTGTGGAGGGAAATCTCAATAATTTTTTTTTTTATCAGAAAGAAAAGAAAAAGAAAAGAAAAAAAAAGAAAAGAAAAAAAAAGAAAAGAAAAGAAAAGAGTGCATTTCATTATCATCATTATTATTTAAGTGTAACAACTCCTAAGCCCTTCCGTGGGATTCTTAGGATCACGATTTACATTTAAATGACTCTCCTCATCCTTGAAATCAAAATTCATCACAACAAACGACCTCAATTTGTTTTTGATGGGGATGTCTGGGAGATGGTCGAGGAGTCCAAGGGGCCATTTCTTTGCAAGGAGGGTGTCACACATGAGGTCAAGTCTGTTTGCTGGGGGGATCATTAAGATCATCATTGTGATGGCAACACCATAGTAATCTGCCCAAGGACCAACAATTCCTTTGAGAAAAAATTATTATTCGATTTTAATTATAATTCCAAAAAACAAAAAAAAAAAAAAAAAACAATTAAATTACCAGAAAATGATAAAGGATGCATAAACAATCGAACCCCAATTGGCGTAGCAGTAGCAAAATTTAAGTCATTGACTTCCACTCCAATCCCAAAATCAATCAAGTGGAGGTCAAATGACGATTCACTGGCAAACTTGATCAAGATGTTGTCTGGTTTGATATCTCGATGAATAATCTTCTTGTCATGAACTACCGCAAGGATCGCCTCCAATTTCTGAACACATTTCTCAGCGATCTCAGGGGACATCGCCTTCGATTCGAAATGGCCCCCGAGCTGCTCTGAACCTTCGACAAACTCTTGGATAATAGAAGGAAAGGGGTCTTCGAAGTTGAAAAGCATCTCGGGAATGTACGCAACATCTTTGAGAGCAGCAAGGCTCTTGGCCTCTCGTTCCATCCATTTGACGTTGTCTGGGGTTGTCCACTTCATTTCTTTCAAAAAAACATGAGCAGTGGGGCTTTTGAGATCATTGCACAACCATCCATAACCAAAGCCACCCTCCCCAATCATTCGAACGATTTTGTATTTCTCTCCAATAATTTGATGTTTTCGGAGACAAGTTACTCCTTGGAGAAAAGAAGATGATTTGTTTTGGGCAATACTACTAGCCATCTTTGTAATCGAACTTTGTAACATGTTGTTTGTACAGAAAAAAACAACAAAATTTGGATCGAAACAACAAACGTTTTTGCGAAAAATTAAAAAAAATCTCAGATGGACCCTATTGTAAATGAACCCTATTTTTTGGAAAAAGAGAAACAGCCATTTCCGTTCTGGCGAAATGGCTGTTTCTCCCAACATTCCTCCTTTCTTTTCTTTGTTGTGTGAGATGACAAAAAAGCCTTGTTTTTTGTGTCGTGCTGAATGTCATGGAGGACAGAGCTGGAAGACAATTCCATCAAAGGATTGGGAATGAATGCAAAAGGTCTTCAAGGTGGAGGCCTTGATTGTGATTCACTGGAGACACAAATGGAAAGGTGGAGAAAGAGGGGAAAGAGTATGACTATGAGCTGTGTGGAGACAAGGTTTTTTTCTCTTTCTCTTTCTCTTTCTCTTTCTCTTTCTCTTTCTCTTTCTCTTTCTCTTTCTCTTTCTCTTTCTCTTTCTCTTTCTCTTTCTCTTTCTCTTTCTCTTTCTCTTTCTCTTTCTCTTTCTCTTTCTCTTTCTCTCTTTGTCTTGCTCTCTTGCTCTCTTTTCTTTCCCCCTTTTCTCACACCTCCAACACCAACATCAACACCAGGCTTACCCTTTTGCAAGCAAGCCAGAGGGTTGGAGTTGGAGAATAACCAAAACAGGAGAGAAGACCAAGAATGTTGGGGAAGATGGAAAGGAAAAAAGGCAAAGAAGAGCAAGTTGGAGAGAGTGGAATTTGATCCAGGAGTTGTGAGATTGGGAGGTGTGGTTGAGAGAGTGAAGAGCTGGGCTGTCTTTCATAACCCTTCGGTTTGTTCTAACCTTCAGAGAACCTCCAAAATGGTCCTCCTCAGTTGTGCCCTGCCGAATTTTTTCCTTGATCATGGGGATATAAATCAGATGTAAGCTTTTATTTTTTCTTGTTCAAGTCTCCCTCTCTCTTTTTTGCTTTAGCTTGAGCCTGCCCAAGTGCTCAGGATAAATGATCTGTGTTTCTTGATGTCGTTTTGCATACTCCTCTTCTTTCGTTGGTCTTATGATCCCCTCTTCGAAACATTGCTCTTTTTCTTTTCCTCCTTTTCTTTTTCTTTCTCCTTTCCTTTCTCCTTTTCTTTTTCTCCTTTCTCCTTTTCTTTCTCCTTTTCTTTCTCCTTTTCTTTCTCCTTTTCTTTTTCCTTTTCTTTCTTTCTCCTTTTCTTTCTCCTTTTCTTTCTCCACAGACCAAAACAAAAGCGATTTTGCACTTTTTCCAAAAAATAGGGTCCATTTAACTCTCCTTCCAAATTTGTATGGGCCCGTGACCGCTCATGGAAAAGGCAAGCGATTGAAAAGCCCGGAAAATGTCCGAATGACGTTTTCTCATAAAAACATTTTTGGACGTTTTTTCGATGCCAAACATCAACAGAAGTCGGAAAGAGCGATGCTAAACATCAAATGAAATTCCACAAATGATTGTCTTTTGAAAAGAAAAAGATAATCATTTTGCTGGACGTTTGGTTCCAGAACTAAATCTTTCAAACATGTTTTTCTGTCGTTCTCGCCTTCTCTCCTTTTCTCCTCTCCTTCTCTTCCATGTCTTTCTGTGAAACTTCTCTTCCTATCCTTTTTTTTGGTCTCACACACCCTTCACAAAGGATGACAAAAAAAATATTATCATTTTTTAAGTTAAGCCCGCCTAAAAAATGTTATTATTGTTATCCCTTGAATTGTTTAAATGTTTAAATGGAGAATCGTTTTTCATGTTTTTTGGGGGGGTTTCTTCTAATCCACGACAGATTCACTACAAATCATCACTTTCTTATCCTTATCTCTTCATAAATGAAACTCTCTAATAAAAAGCATCACTACTTTTCCACAACAATTTGGTAGTTTATCAGCGAAGAGTTGAGTGTGAGAAACTATGTTAATTGAGAGGGTTTGTTTTTTTCTTTCTTTTGTTTTGGGTTCTTTTCTCTGTTTCTTTTTCTCACATCCAGGAAGACCCCCCAAAAAAAGAAAAAAAGAAAAGAAAAAGAAAAAAAGAAAATTATTATCATTAAAAAATAAAGAAAGAAAAAGAAAAAGAAAAAAGAAAATTTTTATTATTATTTTTATTTTTCTGATTATTATCATTATTTTTATTATTATTATTATTATTGCACGTAAGGCTTCTCACTCTCCACAAACGTGAACTTGGGCCTCACGAAGCCTACTTCCTTCAAGGCAACAGGCACTACATCAAAGTTGGGCTCCCCAAATTGATGTTGTTCGAGCAGTCCCCGCCACCCCTCCTCATATGCCTTGTGCACTTCTTGTTGTATCGGCTCTTCTTTTTCACCAAACAGCGCCACTGTGTCCTGAAACGAGTGCACGATATACACTTGTCCCCCTGGTTTGAGCACTCGGTAGGCTTGTTTCAGCATATTCTTGTCCCATAGTGATAACCCAAAAACGACAAAGTCAAACGTGTTGTCGAACTCTGATGGCAGGGGGGGGGTTTCATCTTTCTCTATCTCTTTTTCTTTCTCATTCTCTTTCTCTTTCCCTTTCCCTTTCTCTTCTCCTTCATTGTTGAGAGCAAGATTGCAATTGATGATTTCTGCGTCACCATAATTGACAATATCGAAGTTTGTGACTTGGGGAGCTTTGGAGCCTCTGAGCTTCAACTTCTCGCTCAGAAGCTTGTCGGGACCACATCCAAAGTCAGCAACTTTGGTACTCTTTGGCCCCCTTAATGCATTTGCGAGATAGGAGATGTGACCGTCCTCAACCCAGTTTGCCCTTGCGGCTTTATACCCTTTGTGATAATGATCCAGCAAGTGACGGTTGTCGCCAACATCTTGTTCAAAGCCTTTTCCCTGCAGTTTGACCCATTTCACTCCAAGTTGCTTCCAATCCAGTGGCTCTTCTGACAAACACCCAAACTTGCTTTTTCTTCCCAGAGCACAAATAAGAAATAGGAAGGCACCAGTCTTCCCAGATTGGGGCTCAGCGGTAAGAATGAAGCGCCGGGTCTTTAGATGTCCCTCAACCTGCTTGTTCAATTTCTGGTACATGTGGTTCTGCAACATGTACACCTTCTTAGTAAAAATGTAATTGGGGTCATCTGCTGGATTGAACACATTATCTGGATCCTCATCATCGGGCTTAGGCTCAGTCTCCTTCAAATATCGATCGGGAGTCACACCTTTGTCATTCAAATCAACCTTGTCTGCCATAAACGACTTGTAACTACGACGAGACAGGAAGAGTTTCGCCTTGCGTTGATATCCAAACGTCCGACCTGCATCCTGGAGAAGAGTGGAATAGCACAGCTGGGTGCTGCCGTATCGAGCACGGAGATCAAACATGGAGAGAGAAGGAGGAAACGTGTCACCCATGCGAGCCTTGTCCAGAAGCACCAACAGAACGGGGCCCTTGACTCGTGCCAGTGCGTCATAAGTATCAAATGGAAATGCAGCTCTGCGTTTGGCATCGTCGATAACGCTAAATTTGAGTTTTTTTTTGTCTCGACAAAAGGCTATTGTACTGGAAAAAGCTGACGCGCACTCGTTGCTCCAATCCATGCGAACACAAACGAGGGTGTCCTTGTCGCTGCGCAACTCATCAACAATGGCCTTGGTGCTTGGAGATCCGTTTCCAGAGAGAATTTCATTGCAGTAATCAGCGGCAAGTGACAAGGCTCTGGAAATATTGCGGTTTGTAGCTCCATGGATTAGCATCCATTCGGGGCTGTGGGCGAGCAAATGGTTGATCTTTTCGAAGCTCTGGCATGCGACAGCTTCGACAGGAGGAGTCATGTCGTGCACCATGCGCCCCACATAGCCAGATCCCGGGTTGAATTGAACAACCTTGTCAGCAAACTTCTTCATGAGCTCTGTGCTGGCGGTGAAGTTGTATGGTGTTGCAGACACGTGCACCAGAACAACATTCTTAAGTGTCATGCATTCGGCATTGATTGTCTGCTGCACCATGCTTTCCGACCCCCCAGAACCAGACCCAACCCCCCAATGACACTCATCATGAACAACAAGAAAGAGCCGACTCGGATTTTGCTTGATATCGTCCAGGAATAGACCCCAACATTCCTGACCAGCTATGTTGTTGCGACTCATGATGTTTGCCATGAGAACTCGCTCTCGCAGCACTGTTTTCAGTTCATCCTTTTTAAACTTGCCGGAGAGTAGATCGTGGAGACCATGCTGTTCTTTGCTTGCCCAGAACATGTCGACCAAACGATTGAGGGTTTGTTCTAACAAGTTGGTTCTTGGGGGCACCAGAATCCGGAAATCGAATGAGTCGTATTGATCACCAACGGCGTTGGTGATCTTCTCAAGCAGGCGCTTGGCGGCTTCAATTTGAGTTGGATAAAACAATGTCACATCTTTGTTGTTGTCTTCGTCGTTGTCATCATCATCTTCTTTAGAGGAAACGGTAGCCCGAAACAACTGAAGATCTTTGGGCGGAACCCCCAGGGGGGAGGGATGTGCTTTCGCAAGAATGGCTTTACACAACTTCTCAGAGGTAACTTTTAGTGTTTCACGTGCCACCACAACAAACACCCCACTCTCTCTATCTTTTAGAGTGAAACAAAAGAAGTGTTGTGCTTTTTCTTGTTGCAGCAGCACAATTGCTTCATCAACACTAACGCTCTGGGGGGCGAAGACAGGAAGAGGACAAGGAAGGGAGGGGTCAAGGATCTTCTCAACAAGTTCCCACAGATCAAGTTTGCCGGCCTTGGCTTGTCCCAGAAGAGCTTCAATGTGGGGACCGCATTTTACTGGAGCAAACACCACCTTTACTGTTTGGACAAGGGCGTTGAGTTGGTTTTTGAATGTCTTTGTTATCTTTTTCTTGGCATCTAGTTCATGGACGAGAAGAGTGAATTCATTTTTGTTTGGAGAAGCTGGACCAGGGGTGGGACATGGACCAGGGGCGGGACCTGGGCGTGAGTGGGTGGGTGGGTGAGTGGGTGGNGGGACCTGGGTGTGAGTGGGTGGGTGGGTGAGTGGGTGGGTAGGTGGGTGGGTGGGTGGATGGGTGGGTAGGCAGGGGTGAAACCTGGAGCACTGACCAGGTCGAGCAAGTCCTGCAAATTGTCTCTCTGCTGCTGCCAGCGTGGATGTTTCCTTGGAAAGTAGCGGGGCCTTGTCTTGTTTGGAAAATTCTTGCCAAAATTGAAGTTCTGGAAGAACTTTCCGTAGACAACGGATGTCTGGTTGAGAACCAACACATGTTGCACAACAGCGACATACTCACTCTCAGGGTTGTCATTAACCCACTCTTGGAGCTTTGTGCGTAGCTCGCTTGCTCTTTTTTGCGCAGGAGTCATGGATTTTTCACAGGTTTTTTGGCAAAAAGAAAAAAATCTTGCCCGCATGAAATGGGATCTTTATGTCGCCATTTCTTGCAGAGAAATGGCCAAAAAGACCAATTTTTTGCAGCGAAATTGCAAACAAAAAAAGAGCGCATGTGTTTTTTGCAAGCACCAAAAAAAGCTCAATCATATCATTAAATTTCTGTCTGTCTTCTTCTCTCCTTTGGCATCTTTAATACTTTCATTTGTTCCTCATTCAATTTATCTTCATAATGTTTGGCATGCCAACTAAGGCCCATTAAACCGAGCACGTCCTCATTAACATATTCTTGATTAATGGAGGAGTTTCGCTAATTCTAAATTTTTTCGAATCATATTTGATTTTTTCCAGATTCCCAAAAAAGCCTCCTTGGAATTTTAAATCTTATTTCAAATCTTATTTCACCAACATAATCAACTGCATAATTTTCATAAATGAATGCTCTAAGTAAACCAAAAATTTTGGCCTTCCAATTTCTCTTAGTATGACACTGAACTCAAGTGAAATTTAAACGAAAACGGCCAAAATTTTTGTTTTACTTTTTCTTTCCATTCAATGTACACATAACAATCAACAAGCAATATCTTTTTACCTGGATTTAATTGAGCCTTAACCTTTTCTGTTTGTTTTCCCTCATTTCCGCTCATCTGCAAAAAGTTCGTCAACAAACACAAATGACAGCTCAAAGAAATGACAAACAACATGTACCTGAGTACACGTTACTGGGGGATGGGAAGAAGAGGAAGAGGAAGAGGAAGGAGAGGAAGAGGGGGATTTGGAGATGTCGCTCATGCTCTGAAAAATCAATCAACCAATACAACAACCAAACGAAGTTTATTGGTTATTCTTACGTGCTTTTATATTATGGTCTCTGATCGAGACCTCCATATTTAAAAGAAAATGGGAAGAGGAAGAGGAGGAGCTTTCGATAAGGCGACAAAAAAATTAAAAATTAAAAATATAACAAGACTAGGATTCGAACCTAGGACCTTTGGGTTATGAGCCCAATGTGCTACCGCTACACTATCTTGTTGTTCATAGATTCTATGTCGAAAAAATATTTTAAAGATTGGTTAAAGTTGGATAATCCTCGATTTTCACCAAATTTTCCCTTTTTCCAGGAAAAAAAAGATTGGTCTTCTCTGCCCCTAAATTAAGTTTGGGGATCCCACTCGAAAAGTCCACGCCAAATTTGGCCAAAATGATTTCTGATTTCTAATTTAGACCAGAAAAGTCTAAAATTTGCACAGTCACATTTCCTCGAAACAAGAAGCTAAAACTAGATCGCTATTTTTGGTGTCACAAGTCCCCGCCCTCTCTTTCTTTTTTTTTTAGCTAATAGTTGACGGGGTCACTCTGTGCCACTGCTTCTCTTATGAAGTGGTTCAATTTACTCCCTGACTAGAATTTCGGAGTTTTTACTCATCAGGCTATGACGTTTGTTCTGGTTTTGATCTTTAATTCCGAGAAATTCTTTCTCTTTCGTTGTTTTCCAATAAAGTCCCAGGCAAGATGAAAGGATTGTTTTTGTTTTTCTTGGGTTCGAGCTTTTGTTGAGAAACAACCCCCAACGAGCACAAACCAACAACCTCCTCAGGGATTTAGACAGTTGAGAAATCTTTTCATCTTTTGAAGAGAGAACATGGGTAACTTTGTTCTGCAAGTTGTTTCTCAAAAACTGAAACAAGAGAAAAAACAAAAAAAGAATAACAAGACTAGGATTCGAACCTAGGACCTTTGGGTAATGAGCCGAATGTGCGGCGAGAGTTGTGGAAAACGCAGAGCGAGGAAATGCAACAAAAAAGATGCACCAGAAAGTTAAAATTGCGGGAAAACACAAATAAAAATCCCCTCTTGATTGAAAAAATTCATTTAAACAAAAAAGCACCAGAAAAAAATGAGGAAAATAAAATCGAAAAATAAAAATAAAAAAAAGGTCTTCAGCACAAGGGATTCGAATGTGGTCACCCACCATTCTACTAACCTTGCCCACAGATGCTTAACTTCCGAGTTCAGATGGGATCGGGTGCTTTCACCTGGGTATGACCGAAGACATTCATTATACAAATAAGAATGTTTTTTTACCAAAGAATCCAGATTCTCTCCTGGGAATTTCGAACTCGTCTCATTTAGAACAGAGCGTCTAAAATTTGCACAGTCACATTTCCTCGAAATAAGAAGCTAAAACTAGATCGCTATTTTCTGGTGTCACAAGTCCCCCCCCTCTCTTTCTTTTTTTTTTAGCTAATAGTTGACGGGGTCACTCTGTGCCACTGCTTCTCCTATGAAGTGGTTCAATTTACTCCCTGACTAGAATTTCGGAGTTTTTACTCGTCAGGCTATGATGTTTGTTCTGGTTTTGATATTTAATTCCGAGAAATTCTTTCTCTTTCGTTGTTTTCAAATAAAGTCTCAAAAAAGTGAAAAGAATTTCTTTTGTTTTTGTTTGTTTTTGTTCAAAAACAACAAAAGACCAAGCATCTTGAATTGTGTTCCGACCCTTTGTGCTTTCTCGAGGCTCTTCAGGATCTTCGTTTTTCCTGAGAGGTCGGCTGTGCTTTCAAAAAACTTTTTTTTTTCCCCACTTTTTTTGAGATTTGTGTAAGTTTTTCTTTTCCAAAGGCGCAAATCCACCCTCCTTCTCTGTCTTCCCTCGCTGCCACCCACAAAAATCTCGAAAAAAAAAGTTTTTCAAATTCCTCTTTTTGAAACTTCTCCCATCACCCAATTCGACTCATTTTCGTTCAGGGTCCCTCTCTTTCTCTTTTCACTTGTTCTCTTTCAAAGTTCATTTTTTCTCCCTGCAAAAACTCCATCCAGCACCAAAAGATAAAATCCCAACGGACTGATGATGCCACATTGAAGTCACATTGACAACCCTGACGTGGCTATTTCTAGCGACCTATTATTACAAGAGGTGCAACCAAAGTTATCTTTTTTTTGTGAGGGGATGTCGGTCAGAAAGAGAAGAGGAAAGGAGAAAAAAGAAGAAACAACCAGCAAACCAACTCCGACGACAACAACACCAACAATAACAACAAAGAGTAGTGATGGGTGGGTTGAGTGGTTGTTTGATCCTGTGGATGCAAAGCCCCTTGCCATCTTAAGAATTTTGTGGGGTTTATCCTTTCTCTTTCTCTCCTTCTCTCGCTCCCCCTCCTCTCACCCCCTCCCTCGTAGGCAGGGGTGAANCCTTCCCCTCCCCCTTCCCCTTTCCCCCCAGGCCTTGTTCTTCTCTTAGAAATATACACAATGATCTCTGAAAATTTTCACAAATCAGATAATTTTATCTTCGATGTCCCAAACAACCTCCCTTTTTTTGCCTTCCAATGGCTCCCCCGTCTCTCTCTCGATCAAGCTCACCTTCTTCTCTTCTTTTGTTGTTGTGCAGTTGTGGGGGTGATTTTGGGGGTTTTTTATCGGGTTTCGATGTTTTTGTTTGTTGTTTTGTTTGGTTTTGTGTATTTTTATGAGGCTTCTGTGTATTTAAACCACTTGTATTTAGTTTTAGTTGTGAGTTTTACTCTTATATTTGTTCCTTGTAATGCTAGGTAACTCTCTCCTTCTCTCTCTCTCTCTTTCTCTCTCTCTCTCTCTCTCTTTCTCTCTCTCTCTCTCTCTTGAACGGCCCTCTCTCTCTCTCTCTCTTGAACGGCCCACTCTCTCTCTCTCTCTCTCTCTCTCTCTTTCTCTCTCTCTCTCTCTCTCTCTCTCTTGAACGGCCCTCTCT
>MUHK01003385.1:0-20345 GCA_002151225.1 Paramoeba pemaquidensis
TCTCTCTCTCTCGTCTTTCTTTCATTTTTAGCTTTCTCTTTCTTTTTGGACTCAAAAAACAAAACAAAACAAATATTTTCTCAGCCACTCCCAACCGGAATTCCCCAACCCGGGAGAAATAAACAAGGTCAAATCGACAATGCTCTCTCTTCTTGGCTGGGTAGCGGGGTGACAGCTGCAGAGGTGATAATGTTATTGTTGTTGTTGTTGTTGTTGGTGGTGGTGGTGGTGGTTGTTTGCTGTTTGCTGTTTGCTGTTTGTTGTTTGTTGGTTTTGTTTTCACTAAAAAAAAGGTTTTTCTTGTGGGGTGGAATTTTATCTTATCTATTTTCTTTTCTTTTTTTAGGTGAGAAAAATGGACGCTGTGCCAAAAGAAGTGCCAAAGGAAAAGGAGAAGAAGGAGAAGAAGAAGGTGAAGAGGGAAATTAAGCGAAAGTATTTTTTTCGTTCATTCTTTCTATTTTTCATCCTCTTCTTTGTGTCATTTTTTTTTTCTCATTCCTATTTTTTCAAGTCGATCAAAATTGGGCTGTGAGGCCACTGACGGGACTGAAAAACAAGAAAAACAACAAGATGGGATAGAGTTAGCTCTTGGTTTGTGTGTGTGGGGGGGGTGCATGGTGGTGTCACTTGTAAATGTGTGTATTTGTTGCCTAACTAACTAATTTTTCAAAAAAAAAAAAATGAAGAAGATGATGGTGTGACAGGACCACACTATGCTTTTTTGGGCTCCTCTCATGCTCTCCGTGGAGATCATGAATGGAGGGAGGAGGATGAAGATGATATTGACATCGATGCTCTCCCCAATGATGTTTGTCAACACCAATAGCCAAAATAACTGCGAAAAGCCACCAAAACTGACACCACCATCACAATTATCACACCATTACAACCCACAAAACAGGAAAAAGCAGATCATTTCATTGGTTCGATTGAGGACCAAGAAGAGTGCTCTGGCTTCGCTATGAGCCAAATGTGGCCTCCTTTTAACCCTGTTGGGGAATATAAAGGTTGGTGTTGGTGGTGTTGGTGGTGTGTTGGTGGTGTGTTTCCTTAACGTGAAACAAAACAAATAACTTTTCACAGGAGATATCAAAGACGGAATCCCCCATGGTACTGGTCAATTGATGTTTTTGAATGGCAAGAAATACTTGGGGGAGTGGAAGTTGGGGAGGAGAGACGGCCACGGAAAGATGTATTGGCCATGCGGGAATGTGTATGTTGGTGGATTTCAGGTATGGAAGGAAGAGGAGAGAGAGGGGGAGAGGGAGAGAGAAGAGAAGAAAAGCTAAATCAAATTGCTAGGATGACAAAAAGCACGGAAAAGGGGAAGAAACAACACGAAATAACGGCGTTTTGGTCGCAGAATGGGAGGTTTGGTTCCTTTCCTACCCCTTCCTCTGTTCCTATCCACTCATTCACCTCCCAAACTTAGCATGGAAAGCCAAACGGAAAGGGGGTTTTGAAGGTGCAAGGGACAGGGACTTTTGCTGTGGAGTGGACAAAAGGAAAGATAACTGACTTCTTTAGAGAGACAAAAAAGACGTAAACTTTATTATTTTTTTCGATTTGTTTGAAAATAAAAGAAGGGCATTCGAACAACGGTCGCTTGTGTTTCATTTCTTTTGGTCCCATAGCAAAGACAAAAAGATCGAGTTGTCCCTTCGACTGGGACCCAATTTGAAAGAGCCAGTGACTCAAAATACACCGTTTGGCCCAATTTTTTTAAAGATTTTATTTCAAAGCACAATAATTAAAGGTGGACACCCTTTCCTTTTGTCTGTTTCTTAGGAGACCTCAACAAATTGAAACGACAAAACATTTTGTTTGGCGGGTCCCACCAAAAGAGTCTTTTTATCTTTTCTGTGAAGATGTGAGAGAGGGAAAGAGGGTTGTTCAAGAGAGAGAGAGAGAGGGCCGTTCAAGAGAGGGAGGGAGGGAGGGAGGGAGGGAGAGANAGAGAGAGAGAGAGAGAGAGAGAGAGAGAGAGAGAGAGAGAGAGAATGAGAGAATGAGAGAAAGAGAAAGAGAGAGAACCCGAGACGAAATGGTTGGCTATCGGTAAATCGATTTTTAAAAATTTTCCATTGAGGGGTTCTATTGCAAAAGGAAGAGGTCAGAGAACAGTAGAGTGGGGAAGGGTAGAGGAGAGAAGAACCTCATATCGATTGCCTCATGATGCCACATCTGCCCTGCTGCAGAAACAACAGCAGAAAAATGACTCCGAGAGATGTACTTCCCAGTCTTCAAAAAAAACAAACAGACAAGCAAAAAACGTTTAGGACCCAAATAAACCAGCCCTTCTTCCCAGTTCCCAACAACTAACCTTATGATTTTTCAGACTCCAGACCACATCAATGTTAACCTTATTCACCGAAACATCCCTTCTTACCGCCTTGAAAAGGAATGACTTATCTGATCGATCGAGTTCACTCTTGACCACAAATTTGTTTGCAGCAGATCGAAGGTAGCCAACCCTGTCCATGCTGTCCAAGTCATCTTTTTTTTACAAAACAAAAATAAAAATAAAAACAAAAATAAAAACCAAATTCAATGAGATCAAGGCCACCAAAAAGAAAGAAAAAAAAAAAGAAAAACCAGGATGACCAGGTTGACCAGAATCATCACCAGATGCATCAACATTTCCTCCTTCTTCCTCCGAGTCAGAATGAGCGGTCTCTCCTTTAGGGAGATAAACAGCAACGTAAACATCTCTTGTAACTTTGTGCTCCTCCATTCCGGCTGAAATGGAGAAGAGAGTGAGAAAAGGGGGGAGGGAGAGAGAGAAGGAGCAAAAAACAAACAGGGCTCGTTTTGTCCAAGGGTATCTCGGGCTGGCGTATCACTCCCTGAAACGACAACGCTTTTTGGTGGTGCGTCTCCCCCAAATGCGTGCAGCAAATGTTGAATTATAACCTAAACAATAGCATTAATACCAAAGCGCGAGAGATCATGGAAAATTTCAAAAATCCACGCATCCAACCCCATTTTAGAAGAAAGAAACCCTTCTTCTTACCTGTGTTCCCTTTGTTGCCTCTGCACAAACACGGTTAAACCCCAAAAACCCATGTGGGAGTCCTTCCAAAGTATGGATCCGAAGTCCTATGTCATGTCTCATCAGATGCTGGCAAAAAAGCAGCGAGTCATCAAGGAGGGGATCGAGGGCCCCAACAATGAGCTGTACAGGGGGAAAATCTTTCAAGATTTCGTCCCTAAATTTTCGGGGAAAGGAGTGAGTGAGACGGGGGGGGAAGGAAAGGAGAAAGAGAGAAGCAAACTCGCATAAAACTGGGCTCATGTATTGGTCAAACACCTCCAAACCACTAGAATAGCAGTACAGACACTACAAAGGAGAAAGGGGGAAAAAAATGAGAGAAACCACTCACCCTCTCACCCGCGCATCACCAACCTTCAGAAGGACGCCTGTTCCAAGAAGTGGATCCATCACGCTCAAAAGCCTCGCTGGGCTGGGAATTTGTTTTGCGAGAAGGGCTGAGAGGGAGGTGAGAAGGGAGAGAGGAGGGAGGGAGGAGGGAAAGGAAAAGGGAACCTGGATACACTGGGACAATGACATCTGGGACTCGAACACCGTGTTCAATTGCCAACATCGTCACTTTATTGTTATTATTGTTTAAGTTTTGAGTGTTAAGCAAAGAAGAAAAAAAACAAAGAAAGAAAAAAAGAAAGAGTAGATGCAAAACAAACAAACAAACAAACAAACAAAGAAAACACACAAACAAAAACAAACAAACCTGCAATCAAAAGGTTCGCTCCGGCAGAATCTCCTGTCATCACCACAGTTTCTAAAAACCAAACAATCAGTCTCTTTTCACCCACCCACCCACTAATTTCCTTCAATTCACCTGCTTTGGTTCCCAGCGCCGAAGCATTTTCAATAGCCCAACAGTAGGCATAAAATGCCTCATACAGCGATTGGGGGAAGGGGTTGTCGGGAGAAAGAGAGTAATCGATGGAAAAAATGGGGCATTTCACAGCTTTTGCGTAGTCTCTAAGGTAGTTCAAGTGGGCCTGTGTGGGAAGAGGGAGAAAGAGGGAGGAGGGATAAATTCGAAGAATAGTGAAACAAAATAAGAAAAACTATGGCAAAAAACCAAACCAAAAAACCAAACCAAAAAAACAAACCAAAAAACCAAACCAAAAAACCAAACCTTGCTTGTTTGCGCAACAAACCCTCCGCCGTGTATGTGTATCAACAACCCACTTGACATCTCCCTGACTTCTTTCTCTCTATTTTCCTTCGTTTTTTTGTCTCCCGCACCCGAGGATCGTCTGCAAATGGAAGGTTATTGGTGGGTGGNTTTGGGAGGGAGGGGGAAGGAGGGGGGGAGAAAAGAATCTCTAACCGCCCGATTGAAGGGGAAGAAAAAAGGAAAGCGCCTGACTTGTCTTTCTCCACTTTAACTTTCTCTTTCTCCTTCTCCTTCTCTTTTTCTACTTTGGGTTCTTTCTCTTTCTCTCCTTTTTCCTTATCCTTCTTCTTTTCTTTTGTTTCGCCTTCTTCACTCTGTCTCAAAAAAGCACTCTAAAGATAAAGGAAGTAAACGATAAACTCCTCCCTTCTCTCCCCTCCCTCCCCTCCCTTTCCCCCACACGTACTTGTCCGACATGACGATAATAAGAGATCAACCGCACTTGAACTTCAGCAAAAACTCCCCGCTGGAGCTCAGTATCAAATTTAAAATGACAAGATTCGGCCACTTTTCCTTTCATATTTTCTCTTCGACCTTTTAATAGTTTTGGGGTGGTAAGAGAGAATGGAGAGTACAGGGGAAAGAAAATGGGGGAGAGGAGGAGGAGGGAAGAGGAGAAGAAAACCGCAAAAGTGTTTTCGATTGTGTCGTTTGAAAAGGTCAAGGATTTCAAGACCGCAAATGATCTGGGAAACCTTGATTTTCCTCACTAAAGAGAGGTGAGAAAAAGGAAAAGGGGAATCAAAGAAAAATATCATTTGCTGAACCTGAATTAACAGCTGGCTTGGGGGTGCGAATAGCAGTGTCGAGCTCAACAAAAGATACAGTTTCTTGGAGTTCCCAAAATGCCTGTGCTTGGGTGTAAGGAAAAGAGAAAGGAAAGAAAGAGAAAGAAAGAGAAAGAAACCTTCAGAAAGTTAAGATCTCCAGAACCAAATAACTCCACAGACCTCAAAGCTGCTTTTTTGTTAAAAACGAGATATTTTCCGGAAGTAGCAAGCGCTCTGATTTTCCCTTTCATTCCTTCCCCACTTTTCTGGAAAAGAGTAAGAAAAGGGGGGGAGAGAGAAGAAAAAGAAAGAAAAGAAAGAGAAGAAAGGAAAGAAAACAAAAGAGAGAAGAGAAAAAGACCATTCCGTCCCCATAAGAAGCCATTGCAACCAATAAGAAGCCGAAAATCTGGTTATGTTTTGGTTTGGTTTGATTTGTTAGATTGGGCGAAAGAAAACGATTCTAAATTTTAGATTGAAAAAAAAGGGAATAACCTGGCGAAGTCCTTTGGGATATTGCACCCCAAAAAATCGGCCATAGAAAACCTATTGAAAAAGAAGTCAATAAAGGAGGGGGAGAGGGTCGTTCAAGAGAGAAGGCCGATCGAGAGAGAGAGAAAGAGAAAGAGAGAAAGAGAACACAAAGGTGAAGTTCCATTAAACGGTTGAGAACACCTTCGTAATCACCCGCAGGAAAGAGTGATCCATAAGCAGACTTGTTTAAAACATCTGAAAAAAATTGAAATTTGAGAAAGTTGGGCCAGAATTGTTGTTTTGTTTTCGAAAACAAAAAGAAGGGGATCAATGAAAAAATAAAATAAAATGAAATAAACCTTCAATTGAAAGATTTGTTAGTGTTAACCACGTAGTTAGATACATAACCCTCGTTGAATTCCTTGTGGTCCTTTTCCACCACCTGCACAATGATTAAACTCTTCCCTCAAAAAAACAGCTCACAAATTCAAAAAAACACAAACTTTTTGTCTTGCTTTTTAATCGCCGAGAGAAAAGCGGATAAGCAAGACTCCATAACAGCCAAAAATGATCGCCATCCATTTGCTATCGAAGAATATGAGTAGGAGAAAGAGGAAGAGGGAGAAGAAGACCCAAACCTTTCAAGTTCGGGGAAATATCATAACTGGGGGCGATCCTCGCGATTTCAAAAGCACTGAAGAGAAAAAGGGTGAGGGGATGGAAAGAGAAAAAGCAATAGCACCCAAAACAATCACAACCACAACCACAGCATTGAATAACCTGAGTTTAAGATTGTCGACAGCATCCAACATTTCTCGGATTGCGGCCTTTGAAGGAAAGAAGAGGAGTGAGGGAAAGAAAGGGAAAGAAGGGTGAATACACAAAGAACAAAGCAACAAAAAGCGCATAGTACAGCAACAATTCGCTCACATCCACTCCCCCATCAAACCACCCACCTCTGTTTCCTCAAAGTCGTCCTTACTTCCACCCATCCCTCCATCCTTTGACCCCACCAAAGCTTGGCTATTTTTCAAAGAACCGTGTGATAACTGTGGCAAAGAAGTGGAAGGGCTGAGGGAAGAAGCGGAAGAGGTAGGAGAATGAGAGGGGGACGGAGGGCCATCACCACTCGAATTGTTGAAAAAGTTAGGTCCAGAGGAGGTGGACACAGAAGAGACGGCGGAGGAGGAGAAGCCAGAGGAGGAAAAGGTGGTGGAGGGGGAGGGGGGAGAAGAGGAAGAGGAAGAGGAAGAGGAAGAGGAAGAGGAGGAAAGGCCGAGGGCATTCACAGAGGAGGGAACAGTTAAACTCTGCACAATGTGGGGAGGGGGAGTTTGTGGGCCACAAGGGTCAGAAAGAGAAGCGGAACGCTGGGACTGAGAGGGTTGAGAAGATTCGGATTGAAGAGGGGAGGGCTCCATTTGAACTTGGGAAGTTTTTTTCTCATCTTTTTTTTCTCCACTCTTTAAGTCTGCAGAAAAAAGAAGGGGTGAGGGGAAAAGGCAAAACAAAAAGGGAGGAAGGGGAATAAAAACCATTCAAAGCTTGGCGAATTTCATTTTCCACTTGGTCCATAACACGATACAAAGATTCATATTGAGTGTGACTCCACTTCTCTACCTCAGGGGCTTCATTTCTGAAATTTCCAATTTCGATCTAGAGAAGGAAGGAACGCAAGTGAGGAAGGGGGAGGTTGATTTTTTTGACAGAAGGAAAAGAACCTCATCTTGTCCTCTGCAACACTCTCTTTGCCACTCCATTTTGATAATGTTTCCACATCGAAGGCCAACATCTTTCTCCCATCTTGCAATCTAGAATAGCTTCAACATACGAGCAAAAAAAAGAAAAAGAAAGAAAAAAGAAAAAAAGAAAAAAAGACCTCCCTCTGCAATGTCTCGATGACTTGCTTTGCCCTCTCAACCTGCTGCTCCTCATGGGTAATACGTTGATCCATCTCCGACAAAGAAACTAGATTCCCAGTCACCAACGGCTCAGCTGGCAGCAACACTTCACCCCCTTCCCCCTCCCCTACATCCTTCGTCAGCCGCAAGTTGCTCATAAATTGATACCCCCCCCTTTCATCAGAGTTGGGATCACTGGGGCAAGCAGATCGACCAGAACAAATGTGGCATTTTCCTTTTGAAAGACATCTTCCGCAACTATCATGTTATGTTTTGTTTTGTTTTGTTTTGTTTTGTTATTGTTTTGTTTTGTTGTGTTTTTAGTTTTTCAAGTGAGGGGTGGGGAGAAAGAAAAAGGTGTACGTGTCTTGTTTGCAATTTCGACAGGAGATGATTTCAGCAGAATCACTTCGTTTACAACATTTGCAAGCACTCTTTAAAAAGGTATAAGAGAGAAAAAAACACAACAAACATACAACACATAACACACAACACACAACACACAACAAACCATGGACTCTTCCTCTACATAAGGCTGGGTTGCACTGAGAGATTCATGTTGCTCTTCCTCACCATACCTCCCATCAAAACTATCGAATAATTGGCTGTCGACCTCGCTAGTATTCTTGTTATCATTGTCATCGTTAGCATTGTCATCATTATCATTGTCATCGTTGTTATCATTATCAGTGTCATCGTTGTTATCGTTATCATTGTCATCGTTGTTATCGTTATTATCGTTGTTATCGTGATCGTTGCGGTCGGTGTTATCGTTTTTGTTGTTGTCGCTGTTCTTGTCATTCTCCTCGTTGTTACTATTGTTGTTGTTGCCAACTCCTCGGTTCCCAATTACGCTACTTCCACTCACGACTCTGGTGCCACTAACAGTCGCTTTTTGGTCGCTGTTACTGCTGAAGCAATTCTGATGCTCTTCCTGGGCTGGAAATGAGAAAGAAAACAATAAAAAGTTTTAAAAAAAGTCAAAAAACCAAACCGATGAACAGACACATGGAGCAGAGCTTCCCTTCTCATCCTTTTGTTTCTTTTTCTTTGATTTTCTCGGTGATGGGGGAGCAGTGGGCCCCCGGGTAGGAGTGGCCATGTGGGTGAGGCGAGTTACAAAGCTCTTGTCTCCCATCATGGAAGGGGGGAAGAGACGCAATGATGACGTCAGCAAACGGGAAAAAAAAGAAATTCTTTTTTTTGGGGTCGGTGCGAAGCACGAACACTGAAAAAAACACCACAACAAAAATCTTTTTTTCTCCCACAATGTCTGTTTTTGGATTGGCTGTGTTTTGTCCTCATTTGAAGACGGCATGAGTTCTGGCATGAGGCGAGCGCTCAAAGCAGGAAGCTGGTACACAGATGACGGTTTTTTCTTTCCTTGCTCTTTTCCTTTCCAAGAAAGATCTAATAACTGATTATTGTTCTTCTTCCCCTCTTTTGGCAGCCTGTGAACTGGAACAAGACTTGACGAAGTGGAGTTCTGTCTCCACCCGAACGGCGGCAACAAAGGCCATTATTTCACCGTTTGTGTCATTACCTCTCGAGAAACAAAAACAAAACAAAAACAATACAAACCAAACCTTCCTCTAAAACAAATCCAAACAACAGACACGCAGGCTACAGTTACTCTGGAGAAACAGCAGGGTACGCCTATGGATCTATCGACCCCACTAAGATGTTCTTACTTTCTTCTCCCGTTACAGCATAAGTCAAATTCTATTTTTTTTCTCACCCTTCTTTTTTTAGTGAGACTGTTTTCGTTCTTGGTCCTTCCCACCACAAATACATGGAAAACGATTGTGCTGTGACAAGAGTGTCTGTTTATGAAACACCTTTGGGGAATATTCCAATTGATACTGAGAGTTTGTGTTTTGTGTTTTGTGTTTTGTGTTTTATGTTTTGTGTTTTGTGTTTTGTGTTTTGTGTTTTGTGTTTTGTGTTTTGTGTTTTCTGTGTGGCAGTAAAGCACCATTAGATCTATTGATGCTGAGAGTTTGTGTGAACAAAACACTCCTCCCTCCCTCCCCCCTCTCACGACCCACCCCTCAGTTACAAAGGAACTCTTGGAGACCGGGTCTTTTTCTCAAATGTCAAAATCTGTTGATGAGAATGAACACAGCATTGAGCTCCAACTTTCTTACATTTTTCATGCTATGGGAGGGTAAAATTTTCCCTTTTTTTTTTTTCTTTCTTTCTTTCTTTCTTTCTTTCTTTCTTTCTTTCTTTTGCATTGACTCTTTCTTTCTTTCTCCTTTTTCACTTCTCCAACACAAACCTAGAAAGCCATTCAAACTTGTTCCCATTTTAGTTGGTTCTCTTAATTCCCAGGCCTGCTCAGATTATGCTCAACTCCTTCTCAAGTATTTCAATTCACCCAACTCTTTTTTTGTGTTTTCATCCGATTTTTGCCATTGGGGAAAAAGGTCTCTTTTTTCTCTCTTTTTTTTTTTTTTTTTTTTTTTTTTTTTNTGGATCTAAAATACTTTTTTTTCCCTCTCCGCTCAACTCCCCCTCCTCCCAAGATTCAATTACTGCCACCTCAACAAAGAAATCACCCCTATTTGGAAATCCATTGAATGGCTCGACAAAGAAGGAATGAAACACATCCAAGAACAATCGCCAGAGAAATTTGCCGCTTATTTAAAAAAACACCAGAACACCATTTGCGGGAGGAATCCTATTCAAATCATGTTGCATTTACTTGTTTTGACCTCAGATAAGTTTTGATTTTTGATTGTTGTTGTTTGAAAAAATGGTGAGGGGATACTGGTGGTGTTGTATCGTTCCTTGGCTTGGTTTTCTTGTCTTTTTTTTGACTTCACCAAAAAATCAACAACATTGCAAAAAAAAGGTATGAAGTGGATCTGAAGCACTACGCCCAGTCAAACCACTGTCTCACTGAACATGACTCCTCAGTCAGCTATGTTGCTGCTGTTGTTTCATCTGTGAACACTTGAAGTTTTTTGCTCGTTATTTTACTCTCCTGCTCCAACACAATAAATAAGACGAAAAAAGAAAAGAAAATATTTTTTATCAAACAAAATTCACCCAGCCCACCCCCTTTTCACACCAACAACTGGCTCTCTTTCATCAACAAAACCCGATGTCTCGGAACCCTCACTCCCAATGTATCCAAATCCTCCTCCATCAACATTTGCACAGACGACAGTGAATCAAACCCATGCCTTGCAAAAGTACTCGAGTACCTCCCCATATTCAAATCTTTCAACCACTCCTTCACACTAAAATTTTCTTCGTCCACAAACACCAAGCCCCCATCCATCTCCATCTCCACCACCATTTCCTCAAATTCATCCTGTTCATCGTTCTCATGATCATCTGACAAATAGGGAGATATGGCTGGAAAAGAAGAAGATGCCTGTGCTGAGGTGGAAGAGGAAGAGGAAGAGGGAGAGGGAGAGGGAGAGGGGGGAGAGGGGGAAGAGGGGGAAGAGGAGGAGGAGGAAGAGGAGGAAGAGGAGGAAGAGGAGGAAGAGGAGGAAGAGGAGGAAGAGGATAAAGAGGGGGAAGAGGGGGAAGAGGAAGAGGAGGCAGAGGGGGAGGGGGAGGAAGAAGAAACAGATACAGGAGAGGGTGTGGGGTAAGGGAGATTCCTTCGATCTGGAGGAGTGTAGAGATTTTCGGCTGAGGCTGAAAATCTCACATGTTTGTTGACCCTCTCCTTCGTTCGAGTTTTTTGATTTCTGACAACAATATCTCGAGCGGTTTTGGCGGACCAGTCCGAGAGGAGCATGCCGAGGTACTGTTTGGGGAGAGATGAGGAAAAAGGGGGGAGAAGGAACCCGAAACGCAATTACCTGATCGAAAGTTGGGTAATCTTGAGGTGTGATACCTTTTCCATAGTAGACACTGTGAAAAAAACAAATTAATGTTTGTTTTTTGGCATTTGTTTTTTTTTATTTTGCCTGTGAAACACAAAAGGAAAAAAGGAAAGAAAAGAAACCTGATATCTTCCTTTTCAATAAATTCTTTAAAATATCGCAAAAACAAAGTCCTGGTTTGGTCAGCGAACTGGACGGGGCATTCAAAAGTGAGGAGAGTGAACCCTAACAAACAAGGAAACATTTTTTTCTCCCTCTTATGAACAGGAGCGGCTCTGAATTCAGGTTCTGGATTGCCTGATTAGTGGGGGTTAGAAAGAAGGAAAAAAGAAAGGGGAGAAAACCAACCAACCAACCAAACAAAGAAAAAGAAAGAAAAAGGAAGGAAGGAAGGAAGGAAGGAAGGAAAAAGGAAAAAAAGGAAGGAAAAAGAAAAAAAGAAAAAGAAAGAAAAAATTCTCACAGTCGACTTTTGACAACTCCAGCTGGATTTTCCTGTTCACTGGGCTCCCATGATCGCCACTTTCATAACTGTTCTCCAACCCCCCCATCTCTCTCTTCTTTTTCCCCTTTTTCTTTGAACCAGAATCTTCCCCACTGTTCTCACTCTCCTCGTTTTTTTCTTCCTCTTTCCCTTTTTCGTTTTTCTCTTCTCCCCCTTTCTCTTTCTTGTCCCGTTTGCCAAGCTTTGCGTAGGCTCCGTGATGTGAGAAAGGTCGTGATGGCCGAGAACCTAACAAATGTCAGAAACAGAAAGGGATAGGGGAAAGAAGGGAGGAACTGAAGGAGAGATACCATGGTGGTGCTTTTTTTTCTTTGTGTGTGTTTCGTGATCTGGGTTAGAGGTTAGAAAACAAAAAGAAAAAAAGAAAAAGAAAAAAAATACCAGCAGGCAACGATAAGTTCACTGTTTTTGAAGGGCTGTCGTTGGGGACTTGTTCTGGAGATGATTCGACGCCCAACGCTGAAGTTGGTGGATTTTGATCCCCTCCATTGAAGTTTTCGAGGGGAGACCTCATGAGGATGAGAGAACCTCTCGCTTCTCTTTTCTGGGCCCTCTCTTTTTTACGAGATCTTCCAGCAGTAGCGGGCATGATCTTGACGAAGAGAGGGGAAGATTAGAGGGAGAGAGGGAGAGAGGGGAGGTTCGAGAGAGAGAGAGAGAGAGAGAGAGAGAGAGAGAGAGAGAGAGNGTTCATCAGGGGAGGGAGGGAGAGAGAGAGAGAGAGAGAGAGAGAGAGACCTCGATCAAATAGGAAAGGAGCACCCGAAAAGCATCATCAATCTTGTCTTGAATTTTCTTGTACTTGTCAAGCCAATAGATGTTTACAAAGAGAGTAATCAGCTTTGGCAACAGCCGGAAAATTTCGATGCTGTTCACCTCTTCTGAGATAATTTTATCCAAATACATAGCGTACATAGTCGGAGGATAAGCTGAAAATAAAAAAGTTAAACGAAGGGAAAATTGGACAACCTGTATCTGAGATCAAAAATAGAAACCTTTGTACTGTAGCACTGCATTCATATTAGGATCTTGAGTACGATCAAAACTACACATGCGTGTCCGAATGACAATATAGCTCGTCTGATCTTCGGAATCAGTCGTCAAAGCCGCGCTCGCATTCACAGAAGAAGGAAGTTCCTCGTAAGTGCCCCCAGGAGATCCCTCCTTTTGGGGGGTGGCTTCGGAGGAGGTGGTATTTGTAGAGGGCTTTGGAGCTGAACTTTTTTTCTTCTTTTGCTCTTTGAGATAAAAGACTGGGTCAACCGAATCCCCAGGGGGACGAGTGAAGCATTTTAGGCGATAGATTCCTTAATTTTTTGGAGGAGAAGGGCAGTAAGTATCTCTTCCAGGGGAAAGAAAAGGAAGAAAAGAGGAAACAAACCATCCGTGATAAACCCGCTTTCCCCTTCCAGCTTTAAGAAGGTATGTTGGGTCGGCCACGATTTGTTGGTTGGCAGGAACTCAATGTTGAAATAAAGATGGACAGAAGATTCCAAATCCTCCAAATCCACCTCGACAGTTTCGTTCCACTCGGGCATGTTCGTTGGTGTTTGGTCCACAGAAAGCGTCACTTCTGCGTGTTTATTCTTTTCAAAAATCTGAGGGTGAGACAAAAAAAGAGAAGGAACCAAAAAAAAGAAGAGAACCTCCTCCAAATCCATGTTCCTCGACCTCCCAATTGAAATTTGATTCTCCACCTCCCATCCTGACATAAGTCGCACCGAGACGGCAAGCTTCGGTGTCACAAAATTCTCTGGCACACCTGGAAACCTTCCACCCAAAACAGTGACGAGTAGTTTGTTCGTCTTTTTGGCGAAAGATTGCGATGAAGTAGCATGGACAGTTAGGCAGGTTCGATCAATGACAATTGGAGGGGGAACGGAAATATGACGAAGGAGACCGAGATGGGCAAGTTCGTTGGGAATGGGGTCCATTTCAATGGCAACTTTGACCTGTTACAATGATTATTATTATTATTATTATTTGAGAAAGAGGAGGGGGAGAGGGAACCTGGCAAGTTCTATGAAAGGACTCATGGTCTTGTGAGGGAGAAAGAAGGAGAGAAATAAAATCTTTTACTGTATGAACTGGAGGCTTTTGATAAAGATCCAACGGTGTACTGAAAATGGATCAGACAAAAAGGAAAAAAATACTTAGGAGGAAGAGAAAAAGAGAGTACCTCTTCAAAACTTTCCTTGAGGGCTTTTGACCCCTTGGAATGCCATCGATATCTACCGACAAACCTGACGAGTCTGCATTTTGTGACAACAAATCTTCAACAATAATAATCCCATACCCATTCGGAATTCGAGCACCACTGATCGCTTGGACATCATCCAGCTAGGGCCAAGATTATTTTCGAAAAAGAAAGAAAGAAAAGGGAAGAGAAAGAAAAATAACCTGCAATTTCCCGACCAAAATAGAACGACAAACCAAGACCAATGAGGACAGATCCATATCCCTTCGAAAAAAATCTTTGAACACCGCCTTTTGGAACTCGTCAGGAACCACAATTGGCACACCTCTTGAAGAGGCCTCTTGATCTTCCAAAGAAATCAACACACAAAACTCCTCTGTCAAAACCTCGAGGGAGGCCCTGTTCCAAATGGAGAAATAGTACTCGAAAGGTGCCACTAACGTATTGAAGGAAGTGAATGACGAAAAGGTCAAGCAAAAGCAGTGAGCGCTCGAGTCGACAAAATGGAGTCGAGGTGGAAAAACTTCAATGTCTTGCCGATTTTTAATGAACGCCGGCATGAGAACGTGAGGTTGTATCGACTTCGCCTCTTTGATAGCCTCGAGCTTCTTTTTCTGCACCTCCGCCTTTCTCTCTCGTTCAACATGCGCGGTGCGTCTCTTCAACCACCTCTTCCGCAACTTGGCACGCTCTTTTTCAATCCTCTTTTCCTCCTTCCCGCGAATGCGCACTTTCTTTCTCAACTCCTTCCATTCTTGCTTTCGAGCAGCCGCCTCCTCTTCGTTTTCCACAGGGCGCCTGGTCGCCCTCAATTGCCGAACCAACATTTCGAAACACTGGAGAACGTTCGCCCCAGTTTTCGAGCTGAGTTCGATATGCCCACAGCGAAACTTTTCTGCTTTTTTCTGGACCGCTTCCGTCTGAATTTTCCTGCCCCGTAAATCGATTTTCGTCCCGACTAAAAGGATTGGAACCGGCCCTTGTGTGACAAACGGATCGATCATCTTCTTCTCCCTCCTGTGTTTCACCTTTTTCATCACCTGACTCTTCGATTTGTCTAGCTCATAACCTTTCACACGGTAAATATGGTCGGGCAATTCCAAGGCGCTGAACAACGAATCCATGGAATTAACGGCATACAACACTAAAAATCCATCCGCATGGGACATGTAATACGATCGGAGAGGGGTATACTCGCTCTGCCCCGCAGAATCTAGAATTTGAAGGCGGGTGGGAATTCCGTCCACCACCATCGTGATGTTGTAGTTATCCTCAACGGTGGGGTCATAAACAGATCGAAAGGTTCGAGTGATAAGCTGCTCAAGAAGGGCGCTCTTCCCGACACCACCAGGGCCCATGATGACGATTTTGAAAAGCTCCGAGTCGCTGTCTTGGTTTTTCCACTTTGGCAGAACCTGGCTCCGAATTTCCTCTATTTCTCGTTCATCCTCTGTGAGCTGCGTGTATTCGACAGTGACGAGGTCGTCGTCGCTTTTGGCGCGATTCAACAGGCTTTTTGGAGCGGGGGTCTCCTTGGTGTCTGAACCCTGGACAGAAAATGAAAGACCAAGCTCCGTGAAAATGCGATGAATGCTTTGTCCGAAAGCATGGAGGAATGAAGCTCGAAGGGAAACAATGTCTTGTAAGCGAAGGGGTTCATCAGAAGTACCTCTGTGCCGCTGTTGTTGGACGAGCTTCCCGTCGAGAGAATTTGTCACGAAATTGACACGAAATCGATTTATGTTGCTGAGAATGGCGACCACAGCGAGGTATTTGAGAGAGGGAGGGGATATTGGATATTTTGAGGAAGACGAAGAAGAGAAAGAGGAGGAGAAAGAGGAGGAAGGAGGGGAAGAGGGGGAAGAGGATGAGGGAACAGCTCCGGCATAGTCATCGCTCACCATGTGTTGTACAGCAAGAATCGATTTTGATAACACACCCAAGACCGCCTTTCTCCTCCTCTCCACAGCCTCAGAGTCGGAACTCTTCAGCTTCATCATACACGAGAAATAATGCTGAAGTTGGTGGCGCTCGATCAATTGATTTGTTGATTCCCACAGACGAAAGTGGTGCTCCTCCGAAAATCCCAACAAAGATTCATGCCAGGCCTCAATGGATTCATACAATACATCCTCAGGATCTCCCTCGAGCTCTTCGTGTGGGTCATTTTCGTCGGTCACAGAAGATCCCTCGATGTGCTTGATCAGATTGTGGGAGGAGGCAGGACGCGCTTCTTCAACTCTGCTAACACGAAAAACTGCCTCTTTCCCTTTCTCATCCTCCCCTTTCTTGTCATTCTTGTCTTTCTCCTCTCTGTTGTCTTTATCTTTCAACAATGCAGAGTCAGACCCACTCCCAGACTTCGAGAGCGACCCCCTCTTCTTTTTTGTGAACATGTTCTCAACGCTCGTAAGTAAGGCTCCGTAATTAGGGCCCAATTTGTGGTCCACAATATCCAGGCAATTTCGAAATTTCCTGTCCATTTCGTGTGTTTTTTTTTGTTTTTCCTGCTTTGGTTTTTGACTTGAAGTGGAGAAAATGGTGGAAAGAGGCAAGTCAACCTTTCCTTGGAATGGGTGACCAAGATGAAGGACTTTTTTTGGTGAGAAGAAGCGTCCAGCACACATGTTGTTGTGATGAGAGTCGAATCATTCTTTTATCTTCTCAGTAAAGTTTGACCCAAATCTTCTTCACTAAGAAAGGGTATGTTGACAATGCCACTTTTGATTTGATAATGGATGATTTCACCTCTCACTGGAATAATATCTACCCTGGATTGGAGTGCCTCTGCTATGGAGACAACCTTGGTGCCCACTGACAGATCCCTGTCATCCACAACTGTTTGAAGCGGGGGGTTTTCCAACCCCCATCCTCTGACGAGTTCTTGGTTGTGGAAACAACCAAATGCCTCGCCAAAGTTTTACAACAGCAACAGAGTGAAGCCAAAGAGAAGAAAAAGGTAACTCGAGTGACAGTAACCGTGAGCCCAAAAAGGGGCAATGACCCTCGCGACATCTTGAAACTTGATAAAACACAAAAAGAATACAAAGAGAAAGTTGCAAAAGAACAGGAGCTGGAAAAAAAGAAAAAGGAAGGGGGCAGAAAGAGAAAATGACAGAAATAAAACTCACACGCGAAATCACTTTGAAATTTCGTGAAATCGGCACATTTTTTTTGGATGGAGCAACATTCCGGAATGGAGAAATATTTTTCTCTCTGTTCTTTCAATTTTGGAGAAGGACTTTTTGACGACCATTTTTTTTGAGGAGGACTTTTTGAGCGGAAAATGGCAGAAGATCCAACCTCATCCTTTTTCCCTTGTTTTTCTGGCTTCGAGTGGTTTGACCTCCATTGCTGGACTTGGGAGGAACCAAACCGATCTTCCCTCCTTCCCTCCCTTGTATGTGTACACGGGCTGACCCGAAACGGGCGGGATTTTGACTTCCTTGCCAAAAATATTCTCTCCAAGAAAGAAGGCCCCCAGTACAAGAAGGTGATATGCCCAGATGTTGTAGGCCGGGGGAAAAGTGGGTGGCTGGAGCACTATGAAAGTTATGGATATCCCCTCTACACTTCCTCCATCTCCTCTTTGCTCGCGCACCACCTCGTTGTCTCGCAACAGAAATCGATTGATTTCGTGGGAACATCAATGGGCGGTTTAATTGGAATGATGCTTTCCGCTGTGCCCAACAGCCCCATTCGCAAACTCGTCCTGAATGATATTGGTGCCGAGGTACCACGAGAAAGCCTTGTTCGAATTGCTACCTACGCCTCAAAACCCCCCCCGCTCTTTGATTCAGAGAAAGGAGTCGTTGACTACTTGATGAACATTCACGCCCCGTTTGGCCTGTCGCAGGAACAGTGGGCGTCCATGGTCCCCTTTGGAATCAGAAGAGACGAAAAAACAAACAAAATTGCGCTTGGTTATGACCCAAACATTACACATGCTTTTCGTGTCGAGACGGAAAAGCTGGAAAAGATTGATTTGTGGGAGGTTTGGAGGAAGGTCAAGTGTCCCGTCATGATAATTCGAGGAGAACAGAGCGATTTGCTAACCGACGAAATTGTTTCAAAAATGAAGGAGACGAATGAAATGTTGGTGGAAGTGTTGGTGGTGAAGGGGGCGGGGCACGCCCCGAGCTTGGCTGACCAAACACAAGCCGACGCCATTGCAGCTTTCTTGTCGAGCTGATTGGGATTAATGGGATTTTTTGAAGAAGGACAGCTTTATTATTAGTCTTCTTTTTTCTTTCTCTTTTTTCCCTTTGCCTCTGGAGACATGTCTCCTTTCTCTTATTTCTGTTTCTCTTATTTCCATAAAACCGTTTCAATCCAGCGCGAGCACACCAAAAAAGCCCACACAAAATTGTGATTTTTGGGAGAGCTTATTCTGAAAAATGCAGCCATTCCGAAAATTGAAATTTTTGCAACATTTTTTTTTCAAAAATATTGTATAGTCGCTAAATTTAGCACGCTACTTTTGGGGTCCCATTTTCAGCTTTTCAACTGCCACCTTTTTGGTAACTTTGTTGCTCGACGCCCCAGCTCGTTTCCACCAAGCAATCTCGAAGAATACCAAGAAATGAAGGGGAACGGAGGACTTGCGTTGATTGGTGATTACTCAGACGAAGAAGAGGCTGGTGCCGATCTCGATGCGTACGTCGCGAAGAACCATGTTGCAAGACGGAAAAGGAGTTCGCATCAGGAGCTGGTCGAAAATGATGACAGCGACTCTTCTCAGGATGAAAGGGACGACCAAGAACCTGAGGTTCCCCAAGCTGGGCTCTTCCTTGACTATGACAGCGACGGAGACGCAAACGAAGACGAGGAAGACGAAGAGCGCCGATTTCTCGCCAGCCCTGGTGGTGAACTAGAAGAGAACGAAGTGGATGTGAGCGAAAGTTTTGCCCACAAAACCCCCTCTCCTCTCCCTGAAGCGTCCCCTTTCTCCCCAGCCGCTGAGGTGATCGAAACCCCAGCCGCTTCAATTCCCCCCCCTTCCCGGAAAGTCAAACGGGACGATCTCGACGATCTGTTCAACCTGCTCCCACCCGCAAAGAAATCGTGCCCCAAAGACCTCCGGGATAAGGTCAAAAAGTACATGCAGCTGAAAGACCAAGGGCAAAGCATCAACGGAAAAATCTCAACGATGAAGAGCCTTCGAAACCCGTACATTTTGGAAGACTTGCTCGTCCGTCACGGCCTCGATGAACTCGGCTCCAACTTTTCGACGGAGCGGTTTAACCCCCATGGCTTCCACGAGGCTGATTTTCACGAGGCCCTTCAAGCTACGCAACATCAAATGATGACCGCGCAGGCGAAGAAAGGTATTGTGGAATTTACTAATGGATCCAAGCCTGAATCGTCCACTTTCCCAGGAAGTGAAGTCGGCGGGAGAAGGATGTCTCGAAAAAACAGCAATTCCAGGTGGGATGTGGCGGGTGTTTAGTTCCAGCACTTTTTCCAAATCGACTGTTGGCGCCTGGTTTCTGTTTGTTGCTTCTGTTTGTTGCTCGTCGTTTTGTTCCCGTTCCTACGATCTCTCTTCTTCTATCTCACCTTGGCGGACAGTTTCGTCGAAAATTGGTGCTTGGGCTTGAAGAAGGCCCTCGCATCCAGTGTGCACGGGAAAGGAAAAGAGGTCAGTTGGGTATTAATACCCATCATAATTTATGGAGGCTATCTCCTCAGGCAAAGTTTTTGCGTTTCGCTTCTCTCTCTAACTCTCTCACCTTCCTTCTTAAATCTGAGCAATCTTGTTGGGACTCCTCGAGTTGTCGCTTCAACCGGGTGTACTCTCTCTCTTGTTTCTTCTTCTCGCGAACCGCAAGTTCCATATCTCCTTGGGTGGCTAATAAAGCGCTTTCCTCCTTCTTTTTGGCTGCTCCTTCTTCTTGCAATTTTTCATGCAGTTCTTGGAGCTCTTTCTTCGCCTCTGCCAGCTCCTGTTCCACCTTTGTCTTTTCTTCGTTCGCTTCATCGATAATCTTCTGCTTGGCGGCTACCGCTTCTTTTGCGGAGGCTTCCATTGACGCAACCTTCTTCGACAAAACTTCGTTGGTTTCCCGTACCCCAACGACCTCCTCTTCTGCCTCCATGGCTTCTCGCCGGAGCATCTCGGATCTTTCCATCATTCCGTTCAAGCTGGACTCCAGTGAAGAAATTCGCATGGCAAGGCTGTTCTTTTCTTGTTCGATGCCTTTGGTCTCCTCGAATTTTTGGTCTTTGAGCGATTGGACCTCGTAGTGGTGTTCTATTTTTGCTCTTTTCATCTCTTCGTCCTTTTCTTCGACCTTGGACTTGAAAAGGGCGTTCTGTTTTTCGAGGAGCTGCAGTGTTTTATCCAACTCCTCGTTTTCTTTTTTTTCTGCTGTGAGCTCCTGAGTAAAGGAAGGAGAGAGAGAGAGAGAGAGAGAGAGAGAGAGAGAGAGAGAGAGAG
>MUHK01003385.1:25700-45780 GCA_002151225.1 Paramoeba pemaquidensis
TCTCTCTCTCTCTCTCTCTCTCTCTCTCTCTCTCTCTCTCTCTCTCTCTGTGTGTGTGTGTGTGTGTGTATGTGTGTTTGTGTGTGTATATATACATATATGTATGTGGGTATGCATTTCTCTGAGCCTTCTCTCTTCATCCCCAAAGGGATCCAAAGTGTACAGTTGCGACTTGTGTGGTATGCATGCGCATGGGGCCCCGAAAAAGTGCTACGAAAAAATCCCAAAAACTTGCGGGATGAGCCCGGAGATGCAGTATCTGGTGCGTGCCGGTCGACAATTGCTGAGAACTGGGAGTGCAGAACACCGTGTTGTTCACACAAACGAGCAGTATGATGGTGTGGGAACCGTGAACAAATTTTCGAAGGAGATTCAGGACAAAAAGAAGTGTGATGTTTTCATTTTTAACGACGTCCTCCTAATTTTGTGGGAGAAAAGTCTCTCAGATGAAAATCAAGCCAAGAAGAAGGGGATCTTTATGTCAAATTCTCCGTACGAGTTTTGTACCCTTTTCTATTATTACAACCCGGTGATAAAAGAGCTCGCTGGGGTGAGATCGATGACTCCGACTTTGCTCGAGGTCCGCCCGCCTTCTGGGGATGTGTTGCACTCTCTTTTGTTTGAGAACGAAGGAGAGACGGCGGGGATGTTGAAGGCGCTGGAAGATAGGATTGAAGAGTACGCGAAGAAGGGCGAAAAGGAGGAGATGGACGAACATGGAGCAGAAATCGACAAAACTCGGCCGGTGTGGTTCACGCTTCCTTCTACGTGCCCTGTCCCTGACGGGAGTGGGGGTAGTTTTATGGCGTACATCGTGAATATCAAATTCCGTGATTCAGATCAGGAGAAGGTTGTTTTGAAGCGTTACAATCAATTTTGGATTTTGCACCAGACGTTAAAGGTTTTTATTTCTCCTCTTTTCCTTTCTCCTTTCTCCTTTTCCTCTTCTTCCCTGTGTCCCTTCCCACTCTCCTTTTCCATCTTGACGAAGCTGTTTCCGTTCCTTCTCACCCTTTCAATTTAGAAACAAGTTGGAAAGAAAAACCTGCCCTCCTTCCCACCTAAGAAGTGGGTGGGAAACATGAAGCCCAAGTTTGTTGTAAAACGAAGGGCCGAGCTGTCTTCTTACCTCAACAAACTCGATGTCAAGTACCTCCAACTCGAGTGCGTGAAGCATTTTCTGTCTACTGGGTGCGAGACAATGGAGGGGGAAAGGGGCGATGGGGATGCTTTTGATTTGGAGGAATCTCAGGAGGGTGGGGAATCTCAGGCAGTTTTGGGGGATATCCCCGATAAAAGCAAAGAGGAGGGGGAGGAAGAGGAAGGTAACGACGAAGATCAAGGGGAGGACGAGGATTTGAGCGGGGAGGACGAGGAGCCAATTGGCTTGTTCTTGGTGATTTTCGATTTTAAACCTGAATCGGAAGGTGAATTGACTGTGCATAAGGGAGAGAAGGTGTATGCGTTCCCTGGTGACGACCAGCAGTGGGTTTATTGTCAGAAGGATGATCAATTTGGCTACGTTCCCCGAACCCACGTGACGGAGGTTGAAGAGGAGACTTCTTGAATCCTTCGTATTTTTATCTTTTCTTCTGCTCCTTCTTCTGTTTCCTTTTGCTTCCCCTCCTCTCCTTTTCTCCTCTTCTTGTCGGTGGCCTCCCAAAGTTAAACCCCTCCCAAAGGAGATTTTCGTGCAGTTCCACTTTTTTCCTCTAAAGAACGAATAAAGAAACCTTGCTGCCCATCACTTTTGTATTTCTTAAGCAATTCTTTGAATGCGATTCCTTTATGTTAAGGTTTATTTCTCATTGTGTGTGTCTTTTGGGTCCATTCACTGACACCCACAAAAACGGCACATCATACGTTCTTCCCTTGGCCCGTCTCACCCAAGAAATTTCTCGTAACTCCGCCTTTTTTGTGCATCCACTTGCTTCAAAAACCAGTCTCCTGTTTCGAAAAACCCCACCCCCGGTCCGTTGACTGGAAGTCCACAAAAATTGTTTTCTTTGTTTTCTTTTTCGTTTTCTTTTTCGTTGGTCTGCTCGAAGCCATCGAAAAAGGGAAAAAAGGACGCAGGTGAGAGCTGCTTCCTATTATCCAATCTCCCCACAAATGAAGGAAAATTTTGGTCAAACTCTCCGTCGTCAGTTTTGTAACAAAGAAAGGAGAAGAGAGTAGCACATGCCCCAGAACCATACGAAAACATCAAAACTCGTCGGTTTTCTCCTTCCCCTTTCTCCCTCCCAGACTCTTCGCGAAATTGAGGGGAGGCAAGGAGAGAAAAGAGACAAGACCAAAGAGAGCCTGTCGCGAGATTCCCAACTCTTTTGGAGGTGAGGAGAGAAGGTTCAGTGATTTTCTGAAACAAATTTTTTGACAGATTTACAAACGCCCGCTCAAGCTCTTTGTCTGTGAAAGAAGGTTTGGTCGGGGTGATTTCATGGGGAGAGGCAGGGGGGAGGAGAGAGGAGATTTTTTGTGTGGTTTCGGGGGTGATGGGGTCGGGGAAAGAAGGAGAAGGAGAAGGAGAAGAGAGGCTGTCGATGTAGTCTCCAAATACAAGCCTTGCAAGGGCCTTGGACGACATTTTGGGAAAAGGGGAATGAAAAGCGGCAAAGTCAACATCTTTTTCGAGGGAAAATTTTCTTCCTTTGGTTTGTTTGAATTTCTTTTTAAAACCTAGAAAGACTGTTAAAAATGCATCACAAAGAAAAGAATAATCTCAATATCAAAAGCAAGGATAAAAACTCAATAACAAGACCAAAAAACAAAGGAAAAAAAAAAAAAAACCATCATAACACTCATCCAACAGCTGATAATAAGTCTCAATCGAAAGCCTCCCATCCACCACAGGAAATCCTACCACCCCCCCCCTTACAATCGGATTATAAAAATCATAAACATCGGAATTAGAAAAGCATTTAAGTGGTGATTCCACACACAAAAACGCGTTTGGGCCAATTAGAATTGCGATAGCCCCCGCCCCTCCCGTTGGTCGAGCTGGTCCTGGGGAGTACTGCAGATGGGTGGGTGAGTGGGTTGGAGAGTAAGTGGGTAGGTGAATGGATGGGTTGTTGAGTGAGTAGGTGGTTTGGAATACAAACCGTTAAAATGTCTGTGCATATAACGAGGGCCAGCCTTCCATCCCACTCTCGGCTTTCTATCCAATTTATGCTATTAAAAACGGCCTTCAAAAAAAAAAAAGGTAAGAAAAGAAAAAGGAAAAGAAGCTTCTTTCACTCCACCCACTTCACCCACTTCACCACCCCACTCACTCACCTGAGCCCCAGCATGACAAGCAGCAACAACATCCCCCCCTGTAACATCTCGCGGAAGCCCCAGCAGGTGTCGAATTACAGATTTGGCTGGTTTTGCAAGATCAACGGCTGACTCACTTGCAACATCGATCCTCCCAATTTTCTCTGGGAGAGTGTTGGTGTTGCGGAGGAGGCGTTGGGCCTGGGGAAGGGAAGGGGGTTGATTGGAGAAAGGGAAAGGGAAAGGGAAAGGGAAAGGGAAAGCTCAGAACAGAAAGGGAAGTAAGAAAGCAATAGAAAAGAAAGATACCGCATTCGCTCCCATTGATTGTGCGTCTTCCCACGGAAAGCATACTGCCATTTCAGTCTGGAAAAAAAGAAATAAAGGGAAAGAAAGAAAGAAAAAAGGAGTTAGAAAGAAAGAAACGAAAGAAAAGAAAAAAAAATACACAAAAATCCCTGAATTGTTCCCCCTTTCTCTCCCTTTTCTCCAACTCACCATTCCGAGCCCTTTTGTGTACTTCCCAGTAGGGGCGTTGTCGTGTTTCTCCAGTTCTGTTTGCGACACACAACATTTTGGAAAGTACATCTCCATTGCCAAAATACCCACTCGGTTGGGTCTCTCTTCTCTCTCCATTTTGTTTTGAGGAAAATAATAAGGAAGGGAAAAGAAAAAGGAGACAAGACAGGACAAGAGGGAATGAAAACAGAAAAGGAAAAAATCGCAGCGATCAAAATCTCCAAAGACAATGAAATGGGGTCTTTTTGTTTTCGGTACAGGAAGAAAAAACTATCTTCGAATAGTCAAAAAGGTACACACAGATGTATGGATGATTGTTTTTTTTTTTTGTTTTTTTTTTTGTTTTTTTAAACAACCCCTCCTTTCATCACTCAAAACCAGCTTCTCCTCTTTCTTCCCCTCTTTCTTTTCCCTCAATTTCCAAAAGAGAGGCGATTCTGATCGCTCCAGAAACCTTTGTCGTCTGTGGGGGGGTAGAGAACAATACAGAAACTAAACAAAAAGCAAGATGAAAGTGGCAGAAGATTTTTTGTTGAAGCTGATATACGGAGAAAATGCAAACGGAGAACCAAGCGTCTCTGGGACTTCCTCTCCTCGAGGACCCAAAACTCCAGGAGGGCCTGGTTTGTGAAATCCACTCCAGATCCAACAACCGACCTGTCTCTTAACGATTAACTAACCCTAACTCCCACCACCACTCACCACTCACCCCTCAGTGAATATTTATGGATCTGGTGGTCCAGGTTTGTCAAATTCTCTCTCTCTGTCTTAAAACTGCTTTTTCACTGTCTTCTCTACCCCCTTCCGCCTTCTCTTCCCCTTCTTCTTCTCGATATCCCCCTACACTACACTGGATATCTCTTCTCTCTCTCTTTCTCTCTCTCTCTCTCTCTCTCTCTCTCTCTCTCTCTCTCTCTCTCTNCTAACCCAGGTCTTTCTCTCTCTCTCCCTCTCTCTCCCTCTCTCTCCCTCTCTCTCTCTCTCTCTCTTGAACACCCCTCTTAAACGTACCTCTCTCTCTTGAACACCCTCTCCCCCCTCTTACCTCCCCTCAACCAACCACAGATTCACAATCTCTGTTTGTTCGGCTTTATGAGGAAGAAAGTTATTCTAATGTACAAACATATTTTGAGAAGAATCTCTGTACATCTGCTGGTCTCTCTTTCTCCTCCTCTCTCCATCCTTGTCCCTCCACTCACCCCTTTACCAGGAGTGATGAGTGAAAATCAATTTTTGATCTTTATGAGGTCGTTAACTGACTTTCGAGATCACGAAATTATCGAAATTTTTGATATTTTTGATTATGATTATGTTGGAGGGATTGCTTTTGATGAGGTGGGGAGAAGTTGGGGGTTGATAGAATGGGATTTAGTTGATTTCGTTGCTTAATTTTGACTTGCTTTTTTTTTTTTTTTTTCAGTACTTTTTGATTGTCTCAATGATGACAGCTCGCTTAAGGTTTTCCTTTCTTTTCTCTTCTTTGATTTTCCTCAACTTGTTTCTTTTTCTCTGCTCTTTCTTTCTTAACTTGATTTGTTTTTATCTTTCTCCAGTGCCTCCTGCACACAATTTTTGTATCTCCATGGAAAGCAAATGTTCGAAATGAACCTTGAACCCGGGGCTCAAAAGGTGTTTTTTCTTTTTCCTTTCTTTTTCTTTTTTTTCTTTTTTTCTTTTTTGAAAGAACATGGAGAGAAGGCAGAAAAGAGAAGAGAAGAACAATGTAAAGGAGGAAGAGGAAAAAGGGAAAAGACTCACTCATTCAATTTTTTCCAGTTGACCTATGAAAGATTTATACGCTTTGGGTTTGTGATGGGGTTTTCAGAGAGGCATGTCCTTAATTCCTTAAAGGTCAACGATTATCCTCTCTTCTTTTTTCCTTTCTTCTTTCCTTCCCTCTTCTCTTTTTTCCTTGACTAATTCAAACAACCCCAGGATCTTGACTTTGATGTCTTTGGTTTCATTTCTCTTGATGAATTTATGATGTACTATTTCGTTGTTTTGGTTTATTTCTCTTTCTTTGCTTTTCTCCTCGTCCCTTCCTCCCCCTCATCCCTCCCCCTTTTTCTTTTTTTCCTTTTTCAGGATGATTTTGATGCTGGAAGGTCAGGTGATGAGGTAGGAGACAAAAGAGCGGCAAATCCCCAGGTGGTTTTCTCTTCCTTTTTCCCTTCGTTCCCTTCCCTTTCTCATATTTTCTGTTTTTGTTTTTGTTTTTATTTTTATTTTTGTTTTGTTATGTTTTGTTATGTTGTTTTTTTCAATCAGGCTCGACAAGGGAAAAAAACCAGCAAAAACCAACAAAAGGACGAAAGCTGTTCTGTGATGTAAAGACATTTCCTCACCTCTTTCCCTCGCCTCTTTTTCCCACCCTTCTTCACCCCCTCTTTTTTCCGGTTATGTATTTGTGGAATTTTTATTCAATGAAAAGCTCTCAAAATAATTTTGCTTCTCTCTCTTTCTCCCTTTCGTCCATGATAACCAGAGAGGACTCCAAAAACCAAAAATTGGGAGTTTGCCCAACGATTTTTTCTTCTCTCAGAATCAAACCCCCCTTTTTCTTCTTTTTCAAAAGTATTTCTTCTCTACTTACCAAATCACCTCATTTTAGCCCCACCAAAATGAGATTGAAACGGAGGTAGAGAGGGAAGACACATGGTGCCAAGTCCCCCGTGGAAGAAAGAGCCCCTCTCCAGGCCCTATCTCGTCCTCGTAACAATACTCAATTTCACCGAAAAGAGGGTGCTCTCCCAGATTTGGATTCACAACATCGACTTGGCTGTGGAAGAGGTCATTCATTTCCCGCCCTCCTCACCCCTTTTCGTCCCTCCTACCCACCCCTTCTTTCCCTTACCTGTTGTTGTTCATCAAATCGTCCCTGGGGTACATCCTCTCTTTTTCTTTTCGGTCATATAATCTCACTCTTTTGTGTCCCACCGTTTGCACTAAACACAAAGAACATCAGAATTTTATCACTTTGTCTTTTTTGGTTCTTTCAACTCCTTCAGACCCCAATTTCTCAATCTCTTGAGGGGATAGGGAGAGAGAATGAGAGAGGGAGCAACAAACCTAAAAGGACATGATAAGGGTCAAAATGACAAGGAGTTATGGTTCCTTTTGGGCCATACCAAAAATTGATAATGTAAATATCTTCATCATTCTGGGAGATGAAAGAAATGGAGAAGAATAAAGAAAGAGACAAGAGGAAGAGCCATTAGGGAAGGTTGTCGAGGAAGAAAAAGAATGCGTGATGAGAGTAAAGAAAGGAGAAAAAGAGAACCTCCATGAATGTGTAAACGGGTCTCTCGATATCTTCAGAAAGCTTTGGAATTTGTTCGAGAAGCTGTGTTTGAGCAAGATAACCAATTGGTGTATTTTCGCTGGAGTTAAATGGGAAAGATTTCAGTTAGACAAGGGGAGAAGGGATGGGAAAAGGGGGAAGGGGGGAACGGAGGGAAGACTGCAACGAAGAGTGGAGGAATGTATGACCTAGGGTTTTCAATGTGCTTGTCGATAAAATCAGAGAGGGTCATCAGCTGCTGCCCCCAATCATTTGCTAAATAATTCGAACCAACCTACCAGGGGGATTGAGAAAATAACCAAACAGAGAGAGAAGTATGGGTTTGGTAACTTTGGCAAAAAACACACACCTCAACTGGAACAGTTCGATGACCAGCAATTTCAAGGAAATAGCGAGAGTCTTGCCATTTTTTGAGCGCAGGCCATGTTTCAAATGCTCCTTGGATGATGACTGGCTGTCTATGGAGAGAAACAGAACGGGGGAGGGGGGGTTAGGCGAGGGCTTCGTTTTTCTCTCTTCCTATTCAATCAACAAAAGGATAACCCTTCTTTCACAAAGTTATTGTAAAATGATTCTAGTGAGGGTAGTTTAACTCTCTTAATTTTTTGTATTTTTGTTTTTGATGGGAGAAAGGAAGAGAAAGAAGAGGGAGAAGGAGAAGAAGAGGAAGAAGAAGAAGAGGAAGAAGAGGAAGAAGAGGAAGAAGAGGAAGAAGAGGAGGAGGACTGATGATCCTAGGGGGAAATGTTGAGAAAAGATATAAATGGAAAGAAGAAAGAAGAGGAACCATTTTTTTTTTTTTCTGTTGGGGTGTTGGTTGTGTTGGCTTATCGCGAAGCTTTGGCGAGGATTGCTGTACAATTTCCACACTTTTGTGGAGTACATCAACAAAAATTGGCCCTCCCATCATAATTCCCATGTCCAACTTGGAAAAAAAAAAGAAAGAAAGAAAGAAAGAAAGAAAGAAAGAAAGAAAGAAAGAAAGAAATGCGCTGAGAAGGGAACAACATGAACAGACAGTAGTAATAATAATAACAAACCAACCGAAGCGCTTCTTTCCATTCGCCCTGAGAAGACATACCAAATGCAACAAGAAAACATGCAGCAGCATACAACCCTCTTGAACTTTCTGTCACTTCTACTCTCGAGAATCAGAAACAGAGGAAAGGAAAAAAGGGAAAAGGGAGCAACCGTAACCTTTCCAATGCTTGGAGTAGAGTGCTTGTCTGGTGATGAGGAGAATGTCATTCTCTGCGGTGATAGAAAATAAGAAAAAAACGAAAAAAGAAAAAAGAAAAAAGAAAAAGGGAACCTTCTTCCAATGATGCAGTGGGGGATGAAAGGAGGTTACGAACGATCTCGAGCTCCCTTTCTTGTCCTTCTCGCGAGCATTCTAGAGCAATCAAAAGTGAGGGTGGAGTGTTGGCGAGATAAAAAAAAAAAAGAGAGAAAGGGAGAGAAAAAGAGAAACCTCCTTTAAAATCCTCATCAAATCGCTCACTAAGCTCGACTCTCAACTCCTCCCACCTTTGATGGGAGTGCATTGGAAAAGGCTGAAAAGGAGGCGAAAACGTTTCCACCAAGCCGTTCAACCAACACAAACCCCAGATTCCGTGAAGATGGCTTGTTTATTATTTTTTGCGCGTTGGGAATAATCTTTCGTTTGGCAAACCAAATGACTGTGGAAGGTGAACGAGGGGAAAAAGAGAGAGAAAAAGAAAAGGAGGTCAAGAGGAAGGATGACGACGTAGAAGAGGAGGAGGAGGATAATTCAGAAAAAGAAAAGCGGAGGAGAAAAAGAAAGAAGCCTCCCCCGGCTGTCCCTCTTGATGTTCTTTTGAAGTCAACTCGCTGTCAAAAGTGTGGCTGTGGAGCTGAGCTTGATTTAGAGGAACTCTACAATCAACTTGGTTTGTTTTTCTTTTTGCTTTTCACTGTTTGGTTTTTCTTTGTTGTGGTTGCCCCAATTTAATGAATCTCGACCAGAACGATCAGAGGCTTTCAAAATGTCAGACATTGGCCGTATTTTGTCAGAGGCCACCAATGAATCCAAGGCGGTGACCTCTACAAAGCCTCCCACTGCTCCCTCCTCCCCTCCTACTCCTTCCTCCCCTCCTGCTTCCTCCTCTTCGTCTTCGTCTTCCTCTTTCTCTTCAAAAAAACACAAAGAAAGGGGTCAGGGCCAGTCCCCACCCCCATCTCAAACTCGGTTTGTTTCTTCTTCCGACAATGATCAAGAGAAAGAAAGAAAATGCCACAAAGCCATTCCATTAACACCCTTTCAGATGTTTATTAAATGGAATGTTCATTTCTTCCCCCTTTTCCTAACCTCTCATATTTCAGAAAAAGAAAAGGAAGCAACCCAGAAAAATCGCAAAAAAAAAAAGTATCAACCGAAGTAAAAATTGAGAGACTGGACCAAAAGGAAACCCCTCTCCCAACAGCAAAAGCAAAAAGGAAATTGGGGAAAATGCCAAGGTTCTTTTGACTGTTGCTGGATTTTGTTTATTTTTTTTATTATTGATTGGACTCCCGGTTTATTTATTGTTGATTCCTTCAGCCAAACTACCCCACTCTCCCTTGGTCGGTCTCCCGCTTCTCAATCTGGATCGGGACACGCAAGAACGGGGGGTACTTCTACCCCCAGCAGATCAGAGGATATCCAAATTGAGAGAATTAGGTTATTATTCTCTCTTCTTTGTCTTCTCTCGAACAGCCCTCTCTTTGTCTATCTGTCTCTATTTTCAATTAATTTTTTTGCTCTTTACTTTTTCAGTGGGTATCCAGCTAAAGAAACATCTACACCAGCAGTTCCTGCTGTCTGTCACCCTCCTGTTTCTGGTCGCTTTGGAACCAATGCGAAGGTTGTTGGGATGATGGGTATGGGTGGTGGGAACATCGCTGCAAGTGGAGACGAAAGGAAAGAAGAAACAGGTTTGACAAAAATCCTGACATTATTGAGTTGGTGATGTCTCACAATTTCACACAAACAAAAACTCATTTTTTTTTTTTTTTTTTTTTTTTTTTGTCAAATCTATTTCAATCATAGATGGAGAAGAAGGAACCCGTTCTCCTGATGCCCAACACCAAAGAAAACTTTCAATTAGCGAAGAAATGGGTATTTATTTTTTTTCTCCATTGTCACTTCTCTTTTTCTTATTCTTCCAATTTTTTCTTTCCCAGACGATGACCAAAAATTTGTCACTTCTGCCTCTTCATCTCTCTCTGGTTATGGATCATATCGCCCTGCAAATAAGGGAGAGAGTGGGAAAGAGGGAAAAGGGGATGGTAATAGTGAAGAGGGAAACAGAAAAAACTCAGTGGGAATGTTTCCTCAGTTTCCATCCTCTCCAAATTATTCTCCAAGATTCAGGGAAGGGCTAGGAGGGGGAGGAACAAGGGGAGGAGGGAGGGTAACGACAGGAGGGGCAGGGGGCAAAGATTTTGGGGGAGCCTCTCCCCAAAATATTCCATATGTATCGCCAAACAGGGATTGTTCTTCCCCTTCATCACACCCCCACCCAGTCGGACCAGGGCAGCATCCCCCTACCCTCCCCACTTCCCCATCTTTTCCTGCTCATTTAAGGGGGGGTGACACGGGAGGGTCAGAGAGCCCCTTTTTCCAGCTCCTTCCTCCCGCTTCCCTGTCTTCAAAGTCTCCTCCCAATTCCCCTACTTCTACACCTCTCAGCCCTTGCTCCTCTTCTTCCTTCCTCCCCCCCCGCTCTGTTTCCCCAAGTCCTTGTTCTTGCCATTCTTTTCACCCCCCTTCTTCCCCTCCTTCTTCTCCTTCGTTATCATTAAATTCCTCTTTCCCAAGCTCCCCAAGCTCATCTTCCGCTTTGGTTCCATCCTCCTCATTGTCATTCTCTCTGTCCCCTTCCTCCTGTTCCTCCACGGCTTCAAATTCTTCTTCAAACCCTCCAAACCCTCCTTCTTTTTCCCCTTTCACTTCTTCAAATTGTACGCCGTCTTCTCCTCCTTGTCCCCCACCTTCTCCTCCAAAAGTGTCTCCATATCCAGCTTCTCTACCATCTTCTCCTCCTTGTTCTCCTTTTTATTCTTCAAACTCTGCAAACTCTTCAAATTCTTCAAACCCTCCAAACTCAACCCCAAACTTTTCTCCTTCTCCCCCCCATTCCCCTACATTTTGTCCCCCAAACCCCCAACTTCCTTCCCATATCGTAAATTTAAATGTTGGTGGTTATCATTTCTCCACAACGGTTGATACCTTAGTTCGACAGAGCAATTCCGATTTTTTTCAAACCCTTTTCAGGTTTGTTTCTTTTTGGTTGATTTGCACAGTGTGTTCTGACCCAAAATACAGCGGGAAGATCCCAACAACACAAGACGAAGAGGGTCGATATTTCATCGATCGAAATGGAAAGTTTTTTGAGCCCCTTTTAGATTTCTTGCGAACCAACATTCTCGAGATCCCAGACGGGATCTCTCGTCAGCAAGTATTGGAGCAAGCCCATTTTTTTGGAATCAAAATTGATGGTTTGGAGTTACATTTCTCTTCTCTTATTTCCCTTTCTAAGAACACATTGCACAATATTGCAGGGGTGGAATCGATGCTGAGTTCCCAGATTTCACAGCATGAGCTTGTGAAAATGGTCAACCGCCTGGGTTCAGGCCGACTACAACTGCCAGGATATCAGCTTCAAAACAGGTTTTATATTTGGTGTTTTCTTCCTGCCTCTTTTCTTGTGCATGCTCCTTCAATAATATTTCTTCGTCATGGTAGATCCCTCGCTTATTTTGAGCTCCCAAATTCTGTATTCACCGAGGCGTGCTTGTCGGGTGGGAACCTCCGAAATGCAAACCTGACCCACTCTGATTTTCGGATGGCGACTTTGTGTGGGATGAATGCTTCCCATGCAAATTTGTATGGTTAGAAAAAGGAAGAAAACCGCAGGAGGATAGCCAGAGAAAAACCTCACCCCCCTTTCAATCAGGTGCAAAATTCAAAGGAGCAGATTTGAGGGGAGCCATTTTGGAAGGAGCTTATCTCCAACACGCAGATCTTCGAGAGGCAGACCTCAGGTTCTTTTTTTGGCTGAAAAAATGTCGAGTTGGGTTTTGGGGGTGATGATTCTGACAGAAGAGCCTCTTGCTTTTTCAGATTTGCAGATTTGCGCCACGCAGACCTTCAATATGCAAACCTGTTTGGAGCGACTTTATCCAACAACCGTTTCAAAGGCGCAAAATTTCGTGGCTGTGAAGGGCTGAGTTCCATCATGCTCATGTGTGGTGAGTGCGGCAATAGCTACAGGTGAGGATCAGGATCCAACCAAAGAGTTGGAGAGGATACAAACGGAGGATTTTTTTTGCTCACCACGAACCAACAGGCCTGAATTAAACCAAAGAACTTGCCCAGCCACCCTTGGATCCCATTTCCCAGCAGAAATCCAACCATTTGAAAATAACCAACAACCCCAACAAACCTGAAGAGGGAAGAGAAAAGAAAAAAAAGAAAAAAAAAGGAGACTCTTGTGTCAAACAATCAAATGAGAACGTGTTGGGCGAATCCACATTTGTGCCAAGTTTCACACTCAATTCTTCCTCAAATAAAAACGTTTCCATCTCATGGAGACGGAGATGGTAACGAAGTACTTTGAGGTTGCAAAAAAAAAAAAAGCGGCGTGACTTGGGCGTCAAGAGGGACGTTTTTGACCAATCCTTTTTCTGTTTTATTTCTTTTGTAAGAGAGACGGAGAAAAATGGCCAGCGCAAGCCGACACTTCCTCATAGCTATTGATGACTCGGAGAACTCAGGCTGGGCCTTTGACTATGCAACCTCTGTGATGGACAAGAAGACGGACGTCTGTCACCTGATGACCGTGCTCCACGATCCAACCCCTGTGACCATGAGCCCCTTTGGAGACCCCGACTACGCCCACGAATTGATGATCAAGGCCAGAGCCGCAGAGAAGGAGAAGTCCAAAAAGCGGTTGAGGTACTTTGCTCATCTTTGTCATCAACTCGAATTTAAGCAACCCCTCAAAATGACTCTTGGGTCAGGGCACATTGGAGATCTTATTTGTGATTATGTGAAAGAAAACAAAATCGACTTCCTTGTGATGGGAAGGAGGGGTTTGGGGTCTGTGCAAAGGCTTTTTCTTGGCTCGAGTTCAAGGTTTTGTGTTGAAGAAGCGGATTGTAATGTTGTGATTATCAAACAACCCTTTGCGCCCGAGGTTGTTCATGACTCAACCAAAGAAGAAGTGGTTGCGGCAGAAGAAGCAGAGAGAAGGTGGAGGATCGAGGAATACGAAAAGGCCATCGAACAAGAGAAGGAAGCCTCAAAGAAAGATTTGGAAGAAGTCAAAAAAATGGAAGAAGAAGAAAGACAAAGACGCGAAGCTGAAGACCAGCCAGGCCGAAGTGTCTCAGGGAGGTCTGATGATTGATGAAAAACGCAATTTCATAAACAAAAAAAAAAAACATAAACAAAAAGAAAAAAAAAACAAAAACGAAAAAAAAAAACAAAAACGAAAATTTTTTTGTGAATAACAATTTGTTTGTTTACTCTTCGCACTCGGCCATCATGTAGGCGATGACATCAGCACGGTCCTGCAAGGGGAAAGGGGTTGAGAAGTAGAATGAAAACAAAAAAGAAAAATAAAAATAATAATCATCCTTTTTCCCATGGGAAAAAAAAAAAATTACCTGAGGCTTCTTGAATCCAGCGAAGGCCATCTTGGTCTTGGGGATGTATTTCTTTGGGTTCTCAAGGTAGTCAAAGAGGGTTTGGTCAGTCCAGACAACACCGGCGTTCTTGTTGGCGGCGGTGTAGGAGTAGCCAACAACGGATCCGGATTGACGGCCGAAGACACCGTACAAATTAGGCCCAGTCTTGTTGGCGCCGCTGTTTGGAAAGAAAGAAAAAAGATGAAAGAGAAGAGGAAAAAGGAGTGGAATGGGTGAGGAAAGAAAAAAAAAAAAAAAAAAATCAAGAAACAAAAAAGAAACCCTTTGTTCACAGTGTGGCACTGAGTGCAACGAGCCTTGAAAAGCTTGGCGCCATTGGCAACATTTCCTTCAGGGATCCCCATATCTGTGTTGTGTTTTGTGTCGAAAAAGCCAACTGAAAGTTTGTCGAAAGGAAACTCCGCAGGTGAGCTGACGTCATTTTTCTTGTAAACCCTCCTTTGTGGGAGTGCAAAAAAAAAATGCGCAAAAAATGCGCAAAAAAACGTGCAAAAAAATGTCTTGGCTGGCCTTTTCGACTTGGCGGGATATGTTTCGGTTTTAGGTTTCTAAAAGAAGATCTCGATGAAATCTCCTGGGATATTCGAGGAGATACTCATTTTTAGAAACCTAAAATCAAAAACTATGCCCAGAATCATCCAAAAAATCGTGGGGTGCATTTCGTGTTGGGAAACGATTCATTGTTGTTTGGTCGACTAAATAATTAAATTAATGAATATTGTGGGATATCATAAGGAATTTAATAGGTCAATAAACGATTAATTAATTATTAACGATCATCGGTCCTCGGGTTTCCAATACAAAATCGCTTGAGAACAAAGGCTTTCCTCTCTTCAATGAAAACCCTTGAAGAAAATAAAGTGCTTTCTGTAGCCACACTCGAAATTCCTTGTCCGTCGCATATTCTCCCTTCTCCTCACCGTAAGAATCTTCAACGTAACGAGCAAGTTCAACCGCTGTTGCCATGTTTACCAAAACTGAAAGAAAAAAAAGTAGCAAAAATTCCAATATGATACAAATTAAGGTGGACAACCACTGGGGGGGGGGTACAAACACGCACTACCTTCTGAAGGGAGCACGAGAAAAAAAAAGGCATTTTCGTCGGGTGTTGTTTGAGGCTGCAAATCGACCAACTCACAGAAAGAAAGGGCAGCCCTTGCCCCCACAACAAAAAAAAAACATCAAAAAAAGAATAGAAAATGAATTTATCCTTGTTATTAATCAAGTTTGGCTGGAGGAAGAGGGCAAGTTCGCTTGTTGTGGTTTGGTTGATGGCATCAAGAACAGAGGATTTGCCGCTTGATAAGACTCAATCAAGGTCTCCCAAAAAACTCCCCAATTTTTCGTTTGTACCCCCGCCTGTTTCTGAAAAAATTTCAACAAAAAAGCGAAAGGTCCGAGAATCGAACAGTTCCGACTTTTGTTTTTGTTTTTGTTGGCCTGTCTCGAACAAACAAAGCAAAAAGAAAATGGCAGACCCCATGTTGGAGGAGAAAATGGCCAAGTTGCAGCGGCTCTTTGGAAACCAATGCGAGCGAGATGTGCTGGAGGCAGTGCTGGGGGTGTGTGGTGGTGATGTGAAGGCTTGCGAGGCCTATTTGACTGCCGGCCAAGGCGATTTCGTTGACCCTGGGCCTGCTGGGGCTGTCTCGCTTCCCCAAGGATACAATGATAAACCAATGGGCTACTCCGAGCGCGCTCTTAAGCGTCGCTTCGAAACAAAAGATTCGCCCGAGAAGGTGTCAGTGACGAAGGTGAAGGACGTCATTTTCCAAGATGGGTCCTTACAGTCTCACATGGCTGTCTATCAAGCAAATCCTGCCGTGTACTCGGCAGTAGTTGGGCTCCTTCTCTATTATGGCGTTGATTTCCCCTCCGGAAGCAAGCCCAAGATCCTCGCCACTGCCTTCGCCAACAAAGACCGATCTTTGTCCACCTATCTCTTGAGCAAAAGGGACGAATTCCAAATGATCGATATCCTCCGCTCTTTGAAGGTGCTCGACACCCCCAGAAAGATCCGGGAGGTGGAGAAACGCATCGCCAAACTGGTGAGTTGTGGAGCGAAGCCAAAGAAAGTCCAAGCAAAGACCCGCAAACTGAACGAGATGAAGAACGAAGCGAAAGACATTGAGGGGTTGCCGCTTTCTGTCTCCGGCTCGACGGCGAGAAAGGTTCGCAAATGGGTATCAGAAATCGAGAAAGAGACGCTGGAGTTTTATTTGATGCAGATGCCTGTCCGCCCTTGGCAGGAGTTGGCGGACATTATCCATCCTGCGCCTTCTGACTTTCAGTGTCACTACTTCTTGGCCACGATCTATGGCGCGCCCCCCCCAGAAGATTCTATTGTGGCCCGATCTCGCCTTGTCCCTTCCTCTTCCCCTGCCGAGGTAGAGGAAATCTTGCACAATACCCCCATTCCTTTCTCCTTCTTGCGTAAGAATGTTGAGGAGTTGACGATCCCAATGAGAGAACGCGTGGCAGAGTATGAGTCCCTTGATACTTTGATTTGGTGGCATCACGAGCTGGCCTGTCCCGGTCTCGATGATCGCATCCGCGCTCGTTTGGAGAAGGGAGAGCAGCCCAAATTTTCCTATGGCAAATTTATGGAGCGCCTCTTGTACTTCAAAGAGATGTGTTCCCCTTTCTTCGCCCAGCTCATCCCCATTGCCGAGAAGAGGCTCACCGAAATCTCCCTTCCTTTGGAGCCCCCGGTGATGGTGATTGGTGACGCCTCCTTCTCCATGGACGTTGCAATCCGAACCTCGACCATCATTGCTTCCCTGATGGTTGTCTTGTCGAACGCCAAGCTCCGCTTTTTTAATGACAAGGTGGTCGACCCTCCTCTTCTTCCCAAAAATGCGTCCCAGGTGATCGAGGTCACTGAAAAGGCAATGGCGGACGGCCTCACTGCACCTGCTGCTTCGATTTGGGATCTCTACAAGAAGAAGGAGAAGGTGCGGTACTTCATCATGGTGACAGATGAGATTGAAAACGAGAAGTTCAACAACACGTTTTTTGCCCAGCTCTTCTACAAGTACTGCATGGAAGTCTTCCCTGCTCGTCTCGTTTTCATTTCTTTCCTGGAGGATCTCAAAGTGAAGGGAAGAATGGTGCAAGCCCTCGAGAGCTTTGGGATTGTTCCGCTCCAGTTCAAATTGGACTCCAAGCGACCCGATTTGACAAAGATGGACTCTGTTCTTGGAATCCTTTCCTCAGAGAGCAATGTCTTCCCCCAGTACGTCCAGCACTGCAGCAAGCTGTGGTCCCCAACAACTGACCTCCACGCCGTTGTGACCAAGGCGATCGCGATTGCGACTCCAGAGCTCATCATGGCAAAAGCTCCAGAGGTGTCCCCCCCCAACGCTGGATCCTCGTCTTCTTCTCAAGCTCCTGCCCCGAGCCAGCTTGCTGAAGAAGTGGAAGAAATGGGAGCTGAGGGAGGTGAAGCTTCGGCGGCTTTGGTCGCCTCGGATGACAACGTTTGCAGTGTGTGCTTCGAGCGCCCTGCCGATATTGCCCTGGTGCCTTGTGGCCATCTGGCCTTTTGTCACAAGTGTTCAGAAGTGCTGAATGGTAAGCCCTGCCCTCTTTGTATGGCCCCGGTCACTTCCTTTCTCAAAATCTTTCATGCCTGATTTCCCACACTCTGCAAGCAAATTTAATAATAAAACCCCCAATTTTTATTTTATTTTATTTTTTCTTTTCCTTTTTCTTCTTTAAGTCGGTGGATCAGTGGAGTGCTTCAGGAAGCACTGCCGACAGACAGATATGTATTTATCTTGTCCGCCGATAACCTTGACTTCTTGTTCTTTTGTTGTTCGAAGAGAAAAGGGGGCTGGTTCAGAACACATCATACACACAGCAGTGAGGTGGTCAATCGCATCAGCAGAAGCAACGAGGAGAGGAATGTCCCCAAAAGGTTTTCTTTGGAACGTGCCGCTTAGTGCCGCAACGATCACTGTTTTCCCTTCGTTGGCCATTTTTTCACAAAATTCGTGCACATCAGGGAAGAATTGTCCCTGCAACAGAAAATGTCAGACGAAGAAATGTGAGAAAAACGCAAAGGGTTTTCTGTCAAGAAGCACTTTGAGAAAAACCTCATCAACTGCAACAACATCATAACCCCCTTCCTTAATTTGTGCAGCAGTCTGAAAAAGAGACGAGCAAGGGAGAGCTTTGTGCGTTTGGCGGTCGTGGGTCATTGTTGCTGTTTGGAAGCTTTGGTTCGAGAGGCTTTTCTCATCCCCATGTCGAATGTCTTTGTGGTATTTGAGCACCAAACAGTTTCGGTTGGCGATAGAGTACCGTTTTACTCTTCTCAAAAGTTCTGTGGTCTTCCTGTCCCAATCAAGCGAGTGAGTGCGACAGAAGAAAGAGAAAGAAAGGCAAAAGAAAGAAGGCCCACCCCGAGAACATAGGGCCCATCACGAGCTCAATTCGCCCGCGATCAAGGTATCTGTTGTGTGTGTAACATCGTTGAAACAATTTTGAAGGGAAAGTGACCCTGCAAAAGGGGAGAAAGTTCATCGATGGGATGTCGGCACGAGTGGCCCAGGACGAAAGCAAAAAAATAAAGAAAAAAACCTTCCAAGAAAAGGCGGGCCCACTGGGCAGAATTTTTTTTTTGCACCCACCCATCGAAAGATGGTGCAGAATCGTGTGTTTGTGTCGATGTGCTCTGGTTTGTTGGGTTTTTTTTGGGATACTTTTCTGTAAGTTTTTGCTGACTGGCTGAGTAGGGGCAATGTTCTTAATGAGTGCCATGTCCATCTTGTCCTTAACCTCCTATTGGCTCTTCTTTTTCACAACTGAGGGTATCTGCCTCTCTCTTTCTATCTCTTTCCATAGGAACTTGCCCCTCATCCCTTTCGACAGAACTCAAAACCGTACCCCTGCAGCTCTTACAACTTACTCTCTATCTATTTGATTTGTTGGTCCATGTCGCTGGTTCTGCCTGTGCCTGGGGGTATGCACTTTTCTTTTGGGCCTGTTTTCTTCTTCCTCTTTTTTGATTGACCACTTTTCAGCGTTCGGGAAGAGGACCAAAACCCAATCTTGTTACATTCCGTGAAGAACTCAGCACTCGGTGCTCGTTTTTTCTCTTCTCCTCTCTTTCTCTTTCCCCTTCTAACAATGGTCCTGCCAGGGGTTTCTGTGGTCCAAATTGCCTTGCTTCTCTTCCAGGTCTGTTCCACTTTTGTTTTTTGCAAGCCCATTTTTATTGTCCTTTCTGTTGTTGATAAAAACCCTCTTCCCAGACAATAAATGTTGGTGAAGGAGGAAGAGAGGAGGATGGGTCCCTCCTCCCCATTTCGGCTGTTTCCATGTGTGTGCTATTGCTTTGCGTTCAGCTGTGGAAGTTGGACCAATTTCAGTCAAGGTTTGAGTCTTTTTGCCCCTGGTGTTCTTTCTTTTTTCTTATGAGAAGGATTCTCTGCAATGCAGGAGACACATGATGAATTCTGCTCTCCTTCTTCTCTCAATTTCGTCTTGCCTTTGCATTGGCGAATTTGTTTCGTCTCTTTCCCTCCGGGGTTCTCTTTTTCTCACAACACCGGGGTTTGACTTATTTTTCTTTTTTTAATCAACCGTTCTTTCCAATTGCTCACCAAGAAATTGATGGCAGGGAGATGGCAGTTCGGGGGCTTGTTGCCTTGATCTTGCTCAGCATCTCTGCTGTTTGGATTTTTGATCCTTTTCTATTCCCCAAACGAGAGAAAAGTGGCAAAGAAAAGACAGAAGGGAATAAGGAAGAAGAGGGAGTCGCAACAGAGGAAGGCGGCTTAAATGGGATTACGAGTCGAAAGGGTCTTGAGCTGATTCACTGTCTCCACTTGATCGCTTGCTGTTTGTCGATGATTACAGGAGCACAAATTGGTCTCGATTCCTTGCCCTTTTTTTTTTTCCCTTTTGTAACCCCTGAGCCCCAAAATAGGTCTCTTGCAGCTGGGGGCAGCATCATTTGTTGGTTCTTGCATTGAAATCAAGAGAGTTTCGGTTCAGAGGGGTGGGGAGACAAAAGAAAAGCCAGCCGGGTTTCACGTGGACATGTTCTATCGTCTTCCTGTCGGGCAAACACGCGACCTATCCATCTCCTTCTGAGAACCCTCATTTTCGAGAAAAAAAGAAAAGACGGAAATAGAGAAGATAGAGGGAGAGCCAGAACACCACCAACTGAAACTTTCTTCAAATGAAAATGTATCTTTCCAGATGGGCACTCGGGAAGGACACACATTTTTTTCATCAAATTTTTCGTTTTTTTTTTTTTTTTTCGTCAAACACAAGCCT
>MUHK01003385.1:52358-68570 GCA_002151225.1 Paramoeba pemaquidensis
GAGGGAGCAGGGTACCTCCCTCCCTCTCCCCCCCCTCTCTACTCTCTCTCTCTCCACTTTTTTCTCATTTCCTTTTCATATTCTCTTTCTCTTTCTCTGACAGCGCTCGAGCTGAGATCTTCAAAAGAGACCAAACCTCTGTGACTGATTTGTCATCTTACCAACGTATGTTGAGGTACAATCGATGGCAAGACGATCCTTTATCGCAGAATGATCCGGGCAATGCCATTTCAAGCCGATTTGATCTCGAGCCCCCCTCCCAGGACCCCGATTTTTATGGAGCGATCGATGGGAAGAGCACCAGCTACGCCTTGAACAAGCAAGGCATGTCACAGGCCGTGTGTGGTTTGTTTCTCTCTTTTCTCTTTCTCTTTCTCTTTCTCTTTTCTCTCTTCTCTTTCTCTCTTCTCTCTTCTCTTTCCCTCTTTTCTTTCCCTCTTTCTTCTCTTTCTTCTCTCTTTCTCTTTCTCTTTCTTACCCAGAGACTAGGTCCCACTCATGATGAACAACCCGTTTTCTCGTGGCCTGAAAACCCTGATATGCCTCATTGGGGCCAACCAGCCACCTTTGATTTTTTTTGGGAAAATATGGGCTCTGTTCCTCCTTCATAAACATCCGAATAAAATAGCCAGATTTTTTTTATTCTTCAGTTGAACAACTACAACAACCTCCCCCCCCTCCCCTCTCTTTTCTTCCTCGTGTCCCCTCTCCCCCAGCCCTACTCTGATTTTGTTTTTTTGTTTTCTTTTTGTTTTCTTTTGTTTTTTGTTTTTGTTTTTCTCTTTTTCTCTCTTTTTCTTCATGAAGACATTTTATGTTTTGTCCCTCTTCCCAACAAATTTTTTTCATTTATTTTTATTTTTTATTGTTGTGATTATTCGTATTATTCTCCTTTCTTTTATTCCTTCATTTTTTCTTCTTTTCTTTAGTCAATAAATGATGTGTGCAATTTTTGTTTTTGAAGAAAAAGAAAAGAATCAATTAAAAAAATATTGTTTCCAGGGTCGCTTTCTTGTTTGTTTGTTATTTTTTAATATTATTCTTATTGATTTCTTTTGCGGCTTGCTGTTTCTCCTTTCCTTTCGGGATGAGTGGGCTTTCTTCATCGAAATTCACACTCATAGACAGGTTCGGTGAACCCGGGGGGCTCACCCTCTCGGGAGATAACCTGCGCTTGGTGTGGTGGCCATGGTGCGACCAGAAGTGGGTGACGTCATTTTTTCGAGAGGATACAACCTTAATTTGTTTGACTACATCCACGAATACATCTGTTTCATCCACAATCTCCTCTGAAAAATCAAAGATTAAAAAGAAAAAGAATGATCGCAACAAAAAACCAAACAAAAAAAGTCAACAAAATCAAACAAACTCAACAAAATCAAACAAAACCAAAACAAACCCTGAATCAACTCTTCGATTACATCCTCAAGGGTGATGATACCTTTCATGGTCAAGTGGTCCACAGGATCGAGCACCATGGCCATGTGTGCTTTACCGGTTTGGAAGATGTTGAGCATATCGTACAAGGGCAGGTTTAGCGGGACGAAAGGCATCCGGTAAATATCGACGGAAAGGACTGGGGTTGCTTCAGAAGGGCGGAGCATGATGAGCTTCTTGACCAACACCATTCCCACGATATGTTCTTGCTCCTTGTGGTAAATAGGGATGCGACTGTTCCCAGCCTCCACCACCTCCCGCAGTGTCGCTTCATCAAACACAGCCCCCAAAGGAAGCATGAAAGCCTTCTCAAGGGGAGTCATCGCTTCTTCCACCACCTTCTTCGACATGTCGAGAGCTCCCTTGATGATTGTGATTTCGTCTCTGTTCAAATCCCCCTTCCCCACCCACTTCTCATCCACATCCTCCTCCCCATGAATAGCAACAAGCTCTTTCAGCTCGGCTCGGCGGTAGTAAGTGGTATGGTTCTTGCCAAAGACCATGTCCAGAATCACGCTGAGCGGGTAAGCGATCACAAATAAAAGCACCATGATGAAATAAACAATCGGTCGAAGGTAATATCCCACCGCCGGGCCATTGGCAGTGCAGATAGCCTGAGGGATGATCTCCCCGAAGATCAGAACGGCGGTCACAGAGATGATGATGGCAATGAGCGGGCTCACCAATTGGTCCAAGAAGAGGGGCAAAGACTCCATCGCGACGGCATTGGCCATAAGGAGGGTTACCAACAGAAAGTGATGGTGTTTCACAAGCGGGGCGATCCCATTCGCGTACTTGCGGGCATCATCATCCTCACTTGTTTTCATGATCTCCAGGTTCACAGGATCAAGGGACAATAGCCCAATGGTGAGCCCAGACATCATTCCCCCAAACAAGACGAGAAAGATCGAAACCCCAATGTAGATGTAGATTTCTGCTCCCGTGGCCTTTACTTCCGTTTCAAAAATTGCCGGGTTCCCGTTGCTCATGGGACATTGTACCTTGGAGGGGTCAGCACTATTTTGCTCACAACAAATCGCATCAGATTCAGTGTCAGTGTCAGTATCCGTGTCAGTGTCAGTATCGGCCCTGACGACAAAAAGGAAGGCGAAGAGGAAGACGAGAAAGAAGAGAGAACGCATCACAACCCAAAAACGAAACCTCAGTGGCCCCTCTCGAAAAAAAATTTCCCAAAAAAGAAAAAATCATGCAAAGAAACCACCCAAATACGTCAAGGTTTTTTGCACGTCGATCACAAAGAATAATTGCGCCCAATGTCAAGTCTGTTGATCCCCATTTCCTTGGAATGGTGAAAAATCCCTTTCCATGGGAGCCATTTTATTGGTTGTGGCCTTTTTTATCATCCAAAAAATTTGAACAGCGACCGTCGATTACAGGGGGGAGACAAGCCACTGAAGATCTCCGGGGGTACGTGTGGCTTTGAGGTGCTTATCTCCCTCAACTTCGTTGAGTCTCTTCACAGAAGGCCAAAATTTCTTGGTTTTGAGAGAGCGAACAGGAAAAGCGGCCTAAAAGAGGAGGTTACCAAAGAGGGAGCAGGGTAAAAAAAAAGAGGAAATGACCTTTTCTCGAGGATAAGGCTTGTCCCATTCTGATGAGATGCATTCCTGGGGAAAAATTGAGATCAATGAAGGAAATACTAAATAAAGCATCGAAAACCAAAAAATAGAGGACCTCAATGACATGGGGGGCATTCTTCAAAACATTGTCACTTTGTGAGTAAATCCCGTCTTCAATCTGATATTTTGTTGGGAATGAGAAGATAGGAGAGGCTGGGAAGCGAAACAGGAGGGGTTTACCTCTTTAACCTCCTCGTCAATACAAAGCATAGCCTCAATAAACCTGTCATAAAGGCTCAAAAAATGAGGAAGACTGAAAGAAATGGAAATAGAAGAGAAAAATAAAAGAACAAATAAGAGGGAAGAAGGACCTTTCAAGCTCTGAGAGAGTTTCTGACTCGGTTGGTTCAACCATTAATGTGTTTGCCACCGGAAAGGAGAGAGTGGGCGCATGGAAACTGTCAAAAGAAATCAGCAAAGAATGAAATTTTCCCTTTCCCGGGGGTTTCGAACAAACCCGTAGTCCTGTAGGCGCTTGGCAACATCAATAGCCTCAACTCCGGCTCGTTTCTTCAAATGGCGAACATCCAAAATGAATTCATGGCCAACATATCCCTCCTTGTTTGTGTAAAGAATAGGGAAGGTGTCCTTCAAACGAGCGGCCATGTAATTCGCGTTGAGGATTGCAATTTGGCTGGGGTGGATGAAAGTTAGTCCCAGTGTATCACTCAATAACCCCTTCCCTCCTTCAGTCACCTCGCAGTGGCCATTCCTTGCATTCCCATGAGTTTTAAATACATCCATGAAATAGGAAGAATCGATGCGCTCCCTCTGGGAGCAGCAGAAATTGCTCCTACAGACTGGATAACAAATGAGAAAAAGTTGAACCGAAAGCAAACTTAGAAAAAGGAAAGGAACAAACCAACTTATCATACAAAACTGGGGAACAAATGGAGTGAGTTGGGAGATAAGGGATGAGATGGGCAGCAACACAAAGAGGCCCCATTCCTGGCCCTCCTCCGCCATGAGGAATGCAGAAGGTCTGGATTGTGTGGTGAGAGAACTGAAGGAGAACACAGGTTCATGAAAAGGAGAAACCTTGTGAAGGTTGAGATGACACATGTCCGCTCCGATGAAACCTGGGGAGGTGAGTCCACACTGAGCATTCATATTTGCCCCGTCCATGTACACCTGCCCCCCAAATGTGTGAACAATATCACAAGCCTGAAAAAAAAAAGTCAGAAACGAAGTCCAAGAGCTTGATTATTGTTTCAGGGTTCCTCAAATTTACCTCACGAATATCCTCTTCAAAGACACCATGGGTGGAAGGGTAGGTAATCATGAGTGCGGCGAGATGCTCTTGATGTTGAGTCGCCTTTTCTTTCAGGTCCTCCATGCACATATTTCCTCCTTTATCACACTTTACACTGGCTACTTTCATTCCTGCGGTGGCAACACTGCATTGTTGTTTTAAAAATCAAAGAATTGAATTGATTGCAATGTTCCAACAAACAACCAACCTGGCCGGGTTTGTCCCATGTGCAGAGGTTGGGATGAGGCAGATGTTTCGTTGGGGTTCTCCTCGTTGCTCGTGATATTTTCGGATCATCATCAATCCTGTAAACTCCCCTATTTTCAAAGTAAACAAAAGGGAAAAACCCAATAAGGCATTTAATCAAAAGGAAACCTTGAGATCCAGCATTTGGCTGAAGTGTGCAGCCAGCAAATCCAGTGACTGTGGCCAACATCGTCTCCATTTCGCCAAATAATTGACGGTAACCCTATTCAGGAGAAGTTTTAAATATTGATCCTTCGAAGGAAAAGAAGGATACCCACTAAACTTGCATTTGGTCAGGGGGGGCAAAGGGGTGGATAGCGCCAAACTTCCTCCATAGCATTGGCAGCATTTCTGCCGCTGCATTCAATTTCATTGTGCAAGAGCCCAGTGGAATCATCCCTAAAAGGAGAGAGAGAGAGAGAGAGAGAGAGAGAGAGAGAGAGAGAGAGAAGGAAAAATAAGCCAAAAAAAATAAGGAAACAAAAAAGTGAGCCAAAAAACCAGTTTGAAGCCCATAGTCTTTAGATGCGAGGTGGTGCAAGTACCTCATCATTTGGGTCTCTGTTCGATACAAGTGGAAAACTTCATGGGTCAAAAAATCTGATCTTTTAGGAAAATATTTTAGGAAAAAGAAGAGGACAAAGAACGAAGGCAGAGAAGTTACTTTCGAGAAAAGGGCTCAGAGTATGCAACTGCCTCATGACGGAGATTACCAAATATTTGCTCGATATCAGGTAGATCCAAATCGGCTAGTTAGCTGCGTTAGTTAATGAATAAAAGTAGGGAGGAAAGGAAGTGCAAAACCATCTGGGTCTCCAGATGTGTAGGCTTCCGCAAAAACATAGACCAGGGTTTTCAAGTGATCTATGGTTGTTGTTTCATCTAAAGTAATGGAAACAGACTCTTTGCAATATCTCCTAAAGTTCATTCTAATTTGGGGATAAGAGAAAACTCAAAATAAAATTCAACTCAAAGGAAAGTAAAACGAACTCGTGCTCTGCAGCAGTTTTCATCACTTTGTCTGCCAAATACTCTGAGCCACACATCACCCGTGTTGTATCAAAAACTTCTCCATCGTCGTGCATCACTTCAAATAGCCCCTTTGGGACGGGCAAATGAGGAGAGGCTTCGAAAGTGCGGGATGCAATTTGATCCCTAGTAAGAGTTAGAACCCAAATGGAGAGAATACAGACAAAATCAAGAAAATTCAAAACCCTAATTGGCGCAAGCAGTTTCGCAAGGCAAAATTCTGCTTCAAGATGTAGGTCGCCATAGAAACGAGCCCTTCTTTTCCGTGATAGCAAGCATACAATCCCGATACTGTAGCAAGCAAAGCCTTTTTGTTGCTATTACATAACAGGACGAAAAAGATGAAGGAAAAAAGAGAGAAAAAAACCTGGGAAGTGCAAATATTACTGGTTGCCCTTTCTCTCCGAATATGTTGCTCTCTTGTCTAATGGGAAAAAGTGTGAACAGAATTTCTTTCAAAATCTCACATTTCACAAAAAACCTGGAGGGCCATTCTAAGAGCAGGTTTCCCTCTACTGTCGAGACTTCTCCCAATAATTCTTCCAGGAAGCACTCGAATAAGATCCTGGAAAAGAATTTCAGTTCCAAAAGATCTCTGGAGGAATGAAAGTGAGGGATCGAAACCTGAGTACAAGATAAATAAGCGGCATGGGGACCGCCGCCCCCAAGAGGAAGGCCGAATCTCTGGGAACTCCCATAAGCAATGTCGGCACCAAACTCCCCTACATTGGCAGGTTAGAGGAAGCAGGGAAAAGAAGCTTTGATAGAGAAGGGGAAAGGACCTGGAGGAGCCAAAAGACAGAGTGAGAGCAAGTCAGCCCCACAAATTAAAAGTGATTTGGTTTGGGTTAATTTTTCCCTCAACTCTCTGTAGTCGCAAATGACACCGTCAGTGGCAGGGTATTGCACCAGAGCGGCTCGAACAGGGGTGCTTGTGAAGTCGAAGGTAGTATGGTCTCCAATATGAACATTGACACCAAGAGCTCCCATCTGTCATGAGAGGTCAGACAAAGAATATGTGAAAAGAGAGCGAAGGAGTTAACCCTAGTTTTTATCACAGAGATAATTTGGGGATGACAGAGCTCCGAAACAAACACATCATTGCTATAAAATTAGAGAAGAAAAAGAAAAGAAAAAGAAAAGGAAAAGAAAAAAGGAGACATGGAGAAAAAAAAGGTTATTTTTGCCCATCTCCCACCGCCAACACCAAAAATGAGGAATAACAATAACCTTGTATGTTTTTGGTGAAGACTCATTGAAAGAGCTTCCGCAGCTGCGGTGGCTTCGTCGAGAAGAGAGGCCTGATAGAGGAAAGAATGAGAGGGGAAACTGAGAAATTGGGGGGGGAACAGACATTGGAAAAGGGGAGCCCTGTAAGGTCTGAGATCATGGTTTGGTAGTTAAATAATGTCTCAAGCCTTCCCTGCAAGAAAAGGAAGTGTTAGGAAGAGAGAAAAAAGGAAGAAAGAAAGGAAAGGAAAGGGAAACTTGAGAAATTTCGGGCTGGTATGGGGTGTATGGGGTGTACCACTGAGGAGATTGAAACACATTTCGAATGAGAACAGGAGGGATGTGGGAATCATGGTACCCCATCCCAATGAAATTTTTGAAAACTTTGTTTTGACTGGCAATTGAAAAGAGCTGGGATGGGGAAAGGTGAACAAGCATTGGGAAGAAGAAGAAAAAAACAGAAAAAAAACCTCTTGAAGAGTTTCTGTCTCTCCTTTCACTCTGGAGACGTAGGGGCGAATATCATACCGAATGCCATGGGGGATTGCCTTTGTGCAGAGGGAAGAAGAAAAGAAGATGAGAAGATGAGGAAAGAAAGAAAATTGGAAATTTGTTGAGAACCTTGGAAACTAATTCTTCAACAGATTCCACCCCAATCTTGTCGCACATTTTCTGGTGGTTACTTTCGGAGACACCAATGTGCCGCAAGACAAATGGGTCCACATCTGGACCAATCTCCCTCATGGCTTTTGTGAGTGAAATTGTTGGGGGGGATGCTGGCTCTTGTTGAAGGAGAGAGGAAGAGAGGGATCTGGAAGAAAGGGAGGAGGTGGAGGAGGGGGAAGACGGGAGAAGGTGGGGGAAAGCATGATTGCTTGATGGTGGAGCCGCAGCCAAGGAAGAAGATCGGAGGAAGGATAGGCCTCCTCTTCGAAGTTCGGAGCCAGCTAGAAGGAGCCGAGCCATTCGAGGAAACAAAAGAAAATCCAAGAAAGGGAGACTGCAAGAGGGGTCGAATTAGTCACCAATTGAGGGGAACAAGCCGAAAATAAAAGTTTCTCTTTTGCGAAAATTAGGGTGTTCCCTTTTAGAAAATGCATGTCAAATTGAAAAAGAACTATTGCATTGAATCGTCACATAATTTGTGTGGGTTCTCACCCATGGGAAACAACAGCGGAAAAATTGTTGGCCTCCAGATCTTCAACCGACATTGGGAGAAGGCATGTTCAGCAGACGATAAGACACTCGATGACGTGCAAACAATCAAGGTTGTCAAGAAGGTGGTCCCTTCTCTCTCGAAGGAGGAGGTGTCGATGGTTTGTTTTGTTTGTTTGTTTGTTTGTTTGTTTGTTTGTTTGTTTGTTTGTTTTTCTGATGTTTTCAAAAAAGTACGTGAGAGAAAGGTGTCCACACAACAACAAAGGGAGAGTAACAAGAGAAAGTGTCATTCATCTTTTGTTAGAACTAGCCAAGGTCTTTCTTTTCTTTCTTTTCTTTCTTTTCTTTCTTTCTTTTCTTTTCTTTTCTTTCTTTCTTTCTTTTCTTTCTTTTCTTTCTTTTCTTTTTTTCCTAAAAACATGTTTATCAAGGAAAATTCCCTGGATTTATCTGAATCTCTTGAAAGCGAACAGTCCGATCTGCAAAAGTTGTCTTTTCTTCCTTTCTTCCTCTTCTTCTTTTCCTCAATTTCCTCTTCACAGACAAAACAACGCAGAGCAAACCGAAATCAAACTTCGCCAGACAGTTTGGAAAATGAAAGAAGGAGAAGCAGCCAATACAGAAGTCTCTTCACTCACCCAATTTTACCTCCACCCTCCCCCATTCACTCACCCAATTTTACCAGAGAGAGCCAGGGGTTGCTCAAGATCTTCGAGGGTCCGCAATTTTTGACAGTTCCCTTTCTGTTTCATTGTCCTCTTTTTCCTTTCGAGACTTGCAAAGGTTCAAAGAGAAGCGCCGCCAACCTACCACACCATCACCTCACCTACAACAACAACAAAAATAGAAATAATACCCAACAACCCCTTCGTACTGACAACATCCTTTCCAAAATTATAGCTACAATTTTTTTGACACTGGCTCGTATCTTGTACTTTTGGTTCACTTCCTTGATCCTGATACCAAGGAGACCTCCTATGCAGTGGTGAAGGGCTCCCCTGATTCTTTCTCTGGTTCTTCTTTCTTTCTCTTCTTCTGCTTCATTTCTTTCTCACCTCCGCCCTTTGTAAGAATCTTATGCCTTGAGCCTCGCTCGAGAACGTAACGTAAACATCAGTGCTCCCATGTTTGTTTTAATCAAATCAAAAACTCCCTCTTGGGATGCTCTGTTCGACCCACTACTCACGTAAGCTTTCACTCAATTTCCCCCTTTTCCTCTTGTTCTCTTCCTTCTCTGCCCTTTGTATGTTCGTGAAATTATTGTAACCATTTCGCTTTTGGGGGGGTTTTTGTATTCCCTTCCTCTTTTGTACACTCAAGCAAAACCATAGGCTGATGAAAGAAAAGGAGGGAGAAGGAAGGTGCATGTCGATTCAGAGCCAGCTGCAAAAAATATCACATGTTGTTGTTATGCAATACTTAAATGCTGAGCCTTTGCAAGATATCCCCCCTTTGGTTTTTGAACAGTTTGGGATTTTTTTTTTTTTCCTGTCTTTTCTTTTTTCTCTAAAAATTATTTTCAAGGCTATTTAAGGGAGAAGAAGGGGAGAGAAGGCTCAGACATTTGGGAAGATTGATGGCATTTGACCTCGCAGTGAACAACTTTGATCGCCTTCCATTAGTTTGGGGAAACAAAGGTTTGTTGAAGTTTTTCACACAGCCACAAGACACACAATAATTCCGTTTTCAGGAAATTTTGGGAATGTAATGGTTTCAAGAGATGAGAAAAGGCAAATGATAGGCATTGATTTTGGAGTCAATCCTATCAAAAAACATATATCGTTCTCCTTTTCCCTTGATCTCCTTCTTTTCCCCTGTCTGGACCCTCACCTTCTTTTTCTTCTTTTTTTCTTGTAGTGGCAGGCCGAATGATTCTTATGATCGCTATTTTTCGCGAGTAAAATTGTCATTGTGTGTCATTCTGGTCAGGATAGGGAGGGGAATGGAAAGGGGAGGAAAAGGGGCACAAAAGAGGAAGTTGGGGGGAACAGAAGGGCTTTCTTTTTTTGAAACCGAAATTTACAGGAGCTAAATTCTGGGTCTGATGAATTTGTGGGTGATGAAGGTTTGACAAATCCCAAAAGCTATCAACAAAATCCTCCCAAAAAACTTCAAAAAACAAAACATTAACCATCTACAACAATCAACTACAACAATCAACATTTTTCAGTGAAAGAATGGTTCAAGGGGCTGGAGGTTGCTTTTTTGGAGAAAGTTGGGTATAAATTATCACCAAGCGATATTAAAATGATGCAAATAGGAGTCCTTGAGGGTGTGGATAGGTTTTTTCCCTCTCTCTTCTTCCCCTCTTTTCCTCCTTTCTCTCCCTGTCTTTTCTTCTTACATCCTAAACAGGATGTGCAGTGTTTCAGAAAGGCAACTTATCTCTGTCAGAAATTCAGTGAGCAGTATGCTTGTTGACATTGTCCAGGCGAAATCTTCCTCTTCCTCTTCCTCTTCCTCTTCCTCTTCCTCTTCCTCTTCCTCTTCCTCTTCTTCCTCTTCCTCTTCTCCTTCCTCTTCTTCCTCCTTTTCTTCTTCCTCTTCCCTTTCCTTTTCTTCAAATGCTCTCTTCCCCCCCCCAGAAGAAGCAAACAATGGTGAAGAAATTGAATTTCTCGTTGGCACCTTGGATCTTTTCCGAGAGGTCATGAGTATGACCGCCAAGGTTTTTGTTGTTGTTGTTGTTGTTGTTGTTGTTGTTGTTGTTGTTGTTGTTGTTGTTGTTGTTGTTGTTGTTGTTGTTGTTGTTGTTGTTGTTGTTGTTGTTGTTGTTGTTGTTGTTGTTGTTGTTGTTGTTGTTCTTTTTGATCATTTTTTTTTAGGAAAGGAGGGTTTATTTGACATCCCAGGTTCCAAAAGGTTTGTTCCTCTCTTCCCAGCCCTCTATTTCCATTCCGACCCTCTCTTTCAGCGGATATGAAAAACAGACATTGCATTGTTATGTAATTTGGCAAATAAAAACAAAAAAGAAAAAGAACTTTCTTTATTTCCTTTCTTTTTTTCGTGGCACATCGAAAGAATTGAGGATTTGTTCCACATAAGTATTCGCAAAACAAAACAGAACACAACAAAGAACACCATCAACCACGTGGTACACACCAATTATTTCGGCGTGTGGCTTTTCCCGCAAGGGGCACACAGCCTCCATTGAGAAGAAAGCCTCTGCCAAATCCTTGTTCTCCCCCTTCCGTTTTGATTTTCGGGATTATTGGCATCAAGAAGAGCACATCGAGACTGATGGGAGAGGGGTTAGTTGGCCGGGGGAGGGAAGGGAGGAGGGAGAAAGAAACCATAATTTCAGGGAGGAGGTAAGGGCGGCGAGCACCAACAGAACCCATTATGTCGAAAGCGTAAGTTTGAATTTGGATGTGGGGATTGAAAAAGGCAAACTGGGGGAGGGGCGGTCAAAGGAAAATAACAAAACAAAAGAAATAAAAACAAAACAAAACAAAACAAAACAAAACAAAACAAAACAAAACAAAACAAAACGAAGCAAAACCTGGATTATCTTCTTCAAAATTGGGATGTACAAATGCGCAGACTGCCCTAAAATCCTTACCGCGGTCCTACTAATCATGTAATCGCCATCCTGCGCAAGCGTCTCCAAAGCTTGAATCTTGGAGGTCGGAAACAGCCCCCACCCATCCAATCGAGCTGCCTCAACAGCCGCCGGACACCTGGAAAGTGGCAAATTCTGTGACGCTCCCTCAATGTCACAGGGAAAGGACTCCACATCTCCCTTCCAACTCTTCTCAAAATTGATCGCAAAAGCGCCCCGAGTGGAGGGCAGCCCACGGTTACTGAATGTGTGGATAGTGGACACGTGGTGGATCATTCTGTGCTCTGTGTCAAAACGATGCAAGAACATTGCCAATTTTCTGCGAATCTGGAGAAAAGGTAGGGGGTGAGCGAAAAAAAAACAAAAGGGGGAAGGGGGAGAGGGGAGAGGACAAATACCTGTGTTTCAGATTTTTTCCTTAACTTCGCAATGATTTGCGGGATATGAAGAGCAGCATAGCACCCAACAGCAGACAAGGTCGATAAGCATTCACCTTGTAAACAAATTAGTGAAAGGGGGGGGGAAAGGGAGAGAAAGAAAAAACAAAAACCTAAGACTTCTGGTTCTTTGTAGCTGATAACCGAAAAGATTGTGGAGACAATAAGGGGTTCGTTGGCCACTCCTAGGAAGACAAGAAGCAATATAAATCAACATAAATAAACCAACCAATAAGGAACTAACCCAATCAACCCAAAACCCAAACCTGTGCGAGCAAAGAAAAAAATTGCCTTCGTCTTCACGATGGGCACAGAAAACTCCCGATTACACAGCTGCATCACCTGCTTGACAAAGCTATTCGCATGCACAAGAGGGATCTCGCACAATACCTTCAACACCTGGAGCTGGATGGAGCTATTTTTTAATGACATGAGCCTGCTCAAGCAGTCTTTTGCCTTTTGCACAGCCGCAGCAGGATGGACTTGGGGGTTCTTTTCGTCGTCCTCACCTATGCTGATATCGAAGTTGTTTCTGTGGCGGAGGGAAGGAGGAAGGGGGAGGGAGATGAGGAAAAGGGGAAAAAAAGGAGGAAGACAGAAGAACAAGAACTCAGACCTCTCACACATTCTCTGGGCAGTCCACAACAAAGACCCAAACGACTTGACAGTCGCTTTTTTCACCATCAAACTTTGATGTTCTGTTGCCTTGATAACATAACTCAACACCTTTCGATCAAACTGGAGACTCCACATTTTTCCGCTGCTATTGTCCCCCACACAGGTTCCAACCACTCGCAGGGCCATTTCGACAACATCCTCGTCCTCATAGGACAACAAAGAAATCATGACCTCTCTGAGGAAAAGAAGCTAGTCAAAAAAAAAATTCTAAATTTGTTTTAAAAAGAGGGGAAGAAAAAAAGAACCTGGTCGCTGGTGCTTCGAAAGCACCAGGAATTGGCCCCAATGTCGACAAACAACGGAACGCATTTGAGCGACAACCAAGACACCCATGAGCAAGAAGACGGGCAACGGTCGCAGTCAACGCCTTTAACATTTCTCCGATCTCCTGCAACAACTGATACACCCGCTCATTCTCCGGCTCCCTTGGCGAATCCAAAGAAAGAGACAAAGGAGAGTTTGTTTGGGACCCAAAAGAACTGTTGCTCGCCCATAAATTCCCTCGGTACCCGAAACGAGAGGTTCTATTTCGAATCCTCACCATCCACGTCGCGATCGCCAACACCATATCCAACGCAACCGAAATATCATTGGAATTTGTCGACTCCAACATATCTTTCAGGAGAGTTTGCATCGAAATCGCCCACAGATGAGGAGGGACATCCCACAGGATCCGAACCATGGTTCGTTTGGCCTCGCCGTTTCCCTTTCCTTCCATGTGTTCCTCAAACAGCTGAACAAGTCGGGAACTGAATTCATGTTTGCTTGGTCTCTGGGCTTCCGGGATGAATTCACTGGGCTGGCCTTCGAAGAGGAAGTGATAAAGGATGGGGAGAACATTGTCTGGATGAACGATGACAAGTTGAGTAAGAGCGGAGAGGGCCAGAGTTTTGACACCAATGGCATGCCTTTTGTTTTAATGGTGTTATGACGGAGGTGATGATATTAAAAGGTTAGAAAAAAGGAACCCAACATCATCAAAAGGAAAAAGAGGACCTGAGTGTGATGCTTGTAGTATGCATGTCAGGAAGAGGCTTCAGAACCGTAGGCAAGAGGACATCCAAAAGCTAAATCTAACGATGAGAAGAACAAAAAAAGAAAAAAAATTATGCGAAGAAAAAACAAACTTGGGGGACTCGAGCGGAAGGGAGATGGCTGAGGATGAAAAGAATCTTCTGTCTTGACAGGGGACAGTTCCTTTCAAACAATTGCTTCAACAAATGTCCAAAAACGGGTGCATCTGTGGCTTCAGCCTAAAAATATGTTTTTTGTTCAGTTGATAACTACAGGGGAGAAAAGGAAAGGAGAAAGAAAAGAAACCAAGTGAAGAAGCATCAACAAAGAAGCAACACAATGAGACGGGGTGGTTTTGTCAGAAGAGGCGGCTTGAGCAATAGCAATGAGAGTTTCAGTGCACTCTTGTTCTTTCAAAGCACCCTGTTTTTGAAGGATATTAATGACAAGAAAAAGGAGAGGGAAAAGGGAAAGGGAATCAAAAAAGAAAAGAAAAGAAAAGAAAAGAAAAGAAAAGAAAAGAAAAAGGGAATCTGTAGACCTTAACGATCAAACGAGCACGAGCACGAGTACGGGGGTTCACTGTTTTGTTTTCAACCCCACATGCGACCGAATCAAAAGCCAATATTGTCACTTCGAACAACATTCGATGCCCTGTTGTTTTTCTCCGAGATAAGGACAGGGGGAGGGAACAAACGATACAAAAAGAAACATCACAAAACAAAACACAAAGCAAAAACAAAACCTGGAGAGATGACATAGTGCTGTAGGGGCTCTTTTTCATCGACAGGACGAGGTAAAACCGACCGCACTGCTCGCAAAAATTGCCGGACGACGCTTGAAAGGTGCCTCTTCGGAACTGGGTGGGAAATAAGAAAGTGAGGATGATGGGAGAGATGAAGAAGGAAAGGTAAAAAAAATAAACCTCTCCATAAAATGCTTGTGAGGCAAGACAACAGAGAATCTTGGACCCCAACAGGAAGCTTTTCCTAAGATAGTAATCGTCAGAATGAAGGGGAGTGGGAGGAAAAGAAAAAAAGAAAAGAAACTTGAAGAAGAAGCAATGATAAGTCAGCAAGACAAAGATCGACAGGATCAGCCTCAGAGCTACCCGCCCTCTCCGGGGAAGAAAAAGGGCCATACTGAAGTGGCGGGGACTGGAACAAATTTTCAAGCTCAATAAAACCTTCTCTCAAAAAATCTCTGTGGGGGATATCAGAAATATGTCATGGGGGGAGGAGAAGGGGGAAGAGAGACCTGGAGAGAGGAAGAGAAAAGAAGGATGAAAATTGGTGGGCAGCGGTTGTTGGAGGAAGTTCCAAGACCACTTGACGAATTAACTGAAAGAATGGTCAAAAAGAGGAAATGGAGAACACGCAGAAAAAAAAAGAAAAAAAAAAAGAAAAAAAGAAAAGAGAATAGAATAGAATGGAATAGAATAGAACAACAGTAAAACCTGTCTCAAAATTGCATTGTTCAAAAACTTGGAAGAAAATGAAAGCGATGAGAAACAAGCCACAGTCTTTGCCCCAAACAAACGCCCCAAAAACCATTGAAGAGAAGAATCCACACGGTCCAGGCTACAATGCTCCCACGCAGCGGGCTCCTCTCTTGGAGGAACAGGCATCTCAATCGCTGACTTGCCTTGCTTCTTCTTCTTCCCTTTGTTCTTCGCTTTCTCAATCTGCCTCTGCTGCACCTTCATCACCCTCTCCTGGAAAGCCCGATCTTCTCCCTTCCCAGACTTGGCTGACTCAGCAGCATACTTTTTCGCCACAGAAAGAGGACACAACAACCAATTCAACAAAGAAATCAAAATTGGTGTGGAGTCTCTCGATTGGGACCACTGGGAGAGAGGACGAACAACAGGCGCCTTCTCCTCCCCCCAATTGAAAGGCAAACCCGATCCTTTCTTTTTGCCACTCACACTCACCCCCGACATCACCATCGACGAAGACCCGCCCCCTACCCCCCCTGTGATAACATANAGAAAAGAAAAGAAAAGAAAAGAAAAGAAAAGAAAAGAAAAGAAAAGAAAAGAAAAGAAAAGAAAAGAAAAGAAAAGAAAAGAAAAGAAAAAACCTGGCACAAGCAAAGTATCACTTGAGGGATGGTACAACCTGTACTTCGCAAACCGAATCACATCCCTAAAATACCTCAAAGGAATTGAATGCAACAATCCAATTCCAACCTCCCTCCGAGACCCCCTCTTCCCCGCCTCCTTCCCTTCTTCCCCCTTCCCCCCCAATAGTTCCAACGTCGTCGAAAATTTCGGAGTTTCTCTCGCTTCAAAAACCGGATGGGACAAAGAAAAGGCAGGGAACTCCAACATAGCAGCCTCATATTCGCCGTAAGCATCCTCCGCAATGTTCACAAACATGGAATGCGCCTCTTCATTGACTTGATAGATCAATCTGTTGTAGTCCGACTGGAAGAGGGAAGGAAAAAGAGGTTGGTGTGGTGGTGTGGTGGTGTGGTGGTGTGGTGGTGTGGTGGTGTGGTGGTGTGGTGGTGTGGTGGTGTGGTGGT
>MUHK01003386.1:1415-19917 GCA_002151225.1 Paramoeba pemaquidensis
AGAAGAAGAAGAAGAAGAAGAAGAAGAAGAAGAAGAAGAAGAAGAAGAAGAAGAAGAAGAAGAAGAAGAAGAAGAAGAAGAAGAAGAAGAAGAAGAAAAAGAAGAAGAAGAAGAAGAAAAAGAACAAGAAGAAGAAAAAGAAGAAAAAGAAGAAAAAGAAGAAGAACGAGGAGCAAGTACATCCCCAATAGCAAAAATATGATTTGCCCCTGGAATCTGCAAATACCCATTGGTCTCCACAAACCCCCTCTGACTCAAACACCCACGAACAACCCCCGAAGAAGAACAACCAAAAGGTTGAGTATTCGGCTTCCCACCAAAACAAACAAAAACAACATCCGCATCGATCCTCCTCCCATCCTCCAACACACAAAACCTCTCCCCCCAGCTCTCTATCCTCTTCCCCAACACCACCTCCGCCCCCTTCCTCCCCAACCACCCCTCCACATACCCCACCGTCCCCTCCGGAAACAAGTGAAGAAGAGAAGAGTGAGCATCAACAAGAACAACCTTCTGGCTTGGATCACTGGTCAACAACTCCCCCGCCAACTCACACCCCACCGGCCCACCCCCCAAAATCAACACTTTTCTCCCTTCTGTCTTCTTTTTTACTCCTTCCCAATCGTTTTGTCGTTGTTCTAAGGTCGTACAATGCTGTTTTGGAGAGACTGGAGCAGGATATTCGAGGCCGGTGGCCCAGACAAGGTAATCGAAGGCGATATTTTCTGTTTTTTTTGTTTGTGTTTGGAGGGTTATGTGGGTTTCTTCGACTTGGAGGACTGTTCCGAGGACGAAGGAACGTTCTCCTTTGGGTTTGGTGGTATTGTTGTTGTTGTTGTTGTTGTTATTCTTTTTGGGACATCCTTCCTCAACACGATCTGAAATTTGACCAGAAAGAGAACTAAACCGCTCTGGATGACAAAACAACGATAAAACACCAGGCTTGTACTCATAATATTCTCTTTGATCCACTAAGATAACATTCAAGTTGTTTGCTCCTTCCAATCCCTTCACAACTTGCAATCCTCCAAACGATCCACCAACAACCACTACAGTTTTTCTTTCTTCTTTGTTGTTGTTGTTATTGTTGTTGTTGTTGTTGTTGCCCCATCGTGATGCCAAGAACTCATAAATAGTCAACACACTATCAACAAGATCAAACAAGAGCAAAAGGAAGGCTTTGATGCCAACCAAAATGAAGTGGGTCAACATCCCAAACCAACAACCCACACCCACAAACAAGACCAAAACCAAACAAAAAAGACAAAAAAAGAACAAAAACCAATCAGATGGGAAACCCATCAAAAAGAGAAAGTCTCGTTCAACTCTTCCAAACCGGAAAAAGAAAAAAAGAAAAAAAAGAAAAAAAAGAAAAAAAAGAAAAAAAAAGAAAAGAAAAAGAAAAAAAAGGCTTGAGGTGCGAGTTTTGAAAAAAAAATCTGCAAACTCTCCCAAAAATCCAAAAAAACAAAAAAAAACAAAATATCGGATTTTATTAAGTTTTTTGGTGCGATTAGACACGGATAACGGGGAATTTGGCCTCCAATCATGTCGTTTGTCTGAAAGATGAAGACTTTTGGACAAAAAAGTTGAACAAAGATGATTAAAAGTTGTTTATCTTTGGAAATATTGTCACAATTTGAAAGATACACAACCGGCAAACACTTCCAAAATTTTGTGAAATCAGTTGTGTGATTACGAGAGTGCAAAATGAAAAAAAAAAAAAAAAAAACTCTTAGTAGTTTCCATTTTTATTTTCTTTTTTTCTTTTCATTTTGTGTTTTCATTTTCACCGAGAAAATAACAAAACATATTGACCATGACGACCTTCAATGGGTGTCAAAGAATGAAAAAAAGATTTTTCTAAATAAAACCCATTTTTTTCCAAAAAATCAGCTATTTTGGGGTAAAGAGAATCAAATATTGCGATGTGGGAGGGAAGAGGCTTTTGGTAGTGCTGGGAATAGGTGGGAAAAAAAGAGGTTGGGGAAAGAGAAGATCTAAAAAAAAGGAGTTAGAAATGCATCCCCTAATAATTGGATTGATAAAAAAAAAAAAAAAAAAAAAAAAAAAAAAAAAACNNGGGGGGGAGGGGGAAGGGAAGGGGAAGGGAAAGGGAAAGGGGAAAGGAAAGAAAAGAAAAGAAAAAAGAAATTGAAAGAGACCTTTTAGACGAGGAGATGGAAGGTTTCGAAGGTGTTGGACCACAGAAATGGGGCCAGTTTGGTGAAAACATGAAAAATAAATGAATGCAGGGAGATTAAGAAATAACAAAAATCCAATGATAACTATAAAAAGAAATGTATGAGAAACACATGAGGATGAAAATTCTCCATGAAGTTGGTGAAAAAAGTGAAAAATAGAAAAAGAAAAATAAATAAATAAATAAATAAGTTTAAATAAGTTCTACAGACCTTTGATACTGCGATTTCCCCGAAAACCTCTTCTTTTTGTTTTCTTCTTTCCTGATGATTTCCTTCGTAATCCTGCCATAAACTCCCCAAAACCACCGAAAACAAAGAAAAGAACACGAGCAATCAACACAAAAGAAAGAGGCAAGATAGGGAGCAAAAATCGAAATTCTTTGTGTCCCAAACAACTCAAAACCAAAATAGGAAAGAAAATGGGAAACAAAAGTTGTCTTTCTTCTTTCTCTTCTTTCTCTTCTTTCTCTTCTTTCTCTTCTTTCTCTTCTTTCTCTTCTTTCTCTTCTTTCTTTTCTTTCTCTTCTTTCTCTTCTTTCTCTTCTTTCTCTTCTTTCTCTTCCTTTCTTCCTTTCTCTTTCTTGTTGCAAGATAAACAACAGCAACCATATAAAAATAGGGGGAGAAGGGGGCCAAAAACAACTGGGATTGCTTGTGAAAAATACCAATGGGGGGGGTGTGTACCATAGAAGCCTGCTCCTCCTTTTTTGTAAATATTTTGTGAGAGGAAGGGAAGGGGAAGGGGAAAGAGGGGAGAGGGGGGAGAGGGGGAGAAAGAGAAAAAAGAGTAAGAAAAAAAAGAAAAAAAGACAAAAATTAAAAAAAATTAAAAATTAAAAAAAATAAATAAATAAATAAATAAATAAATAAATAAATAAAAAAATAAAAAATAAAAAAATTCTAACCACCAATTCCAAAGACGTTAAAGTCAAGAAAATTAAAAAGAACAAATGTTAAGTGACCATAATACCAACTATCGATAATAACAGAAACCCCCATAACAATCCCTCCAATTAAAACACCTTTGATAACAAACAAGGCTTTCTTTTTATATCCAGGCTGAAAAAAAATCAAAAAGAAAAGAAAGGAAAAGAAAGGAAAGGAAAGAGAGAGAAAAGAAAAAAGAAAATGTGAGCAAAAAAAAAAGGAAAAAAAAAAAAGGAAAAATAAAATAAAAATAAAATGAAAATAAAATGAAAATAAAATGAAAATAAAATGAAAATAAAATGAAAATAAAAAAGGATTATATTCTCAAACATACCATTGTACAAAGTTGATAAAATGCCAGGGGAATCAAAGGAAGACAAGCAGTAGGACGGACACAAACACTCAAACTTGCAAAAAAAAGAAAAAAAAGAGAAGAATAACTTCCTTCATCACTCTTTTGGCCCTTCTTTCGCCTCCCCCCCCCTCTCCTCCNAAGGAGGAGGAGGTGGAGGAGGTGGAGGAGGAGGAGGAGAAGAAGAAGAAGAAAAAGAAAAAGAAAGAAAAAGAAAAAGAAAAAGAAAAAGAAAAAGAAAAAGAAAAAGAAAAAGAAAAAGAAAAGGAAAAAGAAAAGGAAAAAAAAAAAAGGAAATGGGGATGAAAGACATCAAGGAGGAAACCAACCTCCACAAAAACAACAACAAACCTCCAAACTTTGGTAATATTCATCCGGACAAAAAAAGGTGTAACTTACTACAAAAACCCCCAGAAACACCCGAAGTATGATTACTCCTCCTATCTCCCATTTTGTGAGGGGCATGGGTTTACCCAAGCTTGGTACCACCAAGAAAGCAGGTTCTTTTCCCTTTTTCTTTTGTTTTTTTTTTTTTTTTCAATTTTCTTGGGGTCCAGGAGAAAAAAAAATTGAAAAGAATTGAAAAAAAAAAAAAAAAATAGGTCCAATCAGTTGCGTAGATTCTCACTTTTTTTTGAGAGATTTTCAAACGGTCGTTTTGCTGTTTTGCGGATGAGAGATGATGGATCCCAGTGAATTGTTTATTACTTCAAAAGAACAAAAGAAAAAAATAATAAGTCAATTTATTTTCCTTTCCTCTTCTTCGTCTCCTTCTTGTAGTATTCAAGAAGAGCAGCCTTCGCCGTCGGAGAAGAGCCTTTCTTATTGGGGTTCAAATAAGTTGAGAGTGTCCCCTCACTGACTGGATACTTCACACAAAATTGGTTTTGTTTTCTCCCTTTGTTTAACCAATTCTCTCGAAAAAAATTCTTCAGTTCCTCCTCACTTGGGTCCAAAGCAAGCTTTCTCATTCCCTTGGAGATCATGCCGACACATTCATCCTCATCCTCATCCTCATCTGAACTCTCAGAATCATCCTCTTCAATCTCATTCTTCTTGTCAACCTTTCCAGCTTTTCTTGACCCCCATTCCCCAGAATCTAGAAGAACTGTCGCTGTGGGTCGCTTCTCAGGTGCATGCACAATCAATCTCTTCACCATTGCACGGATTTGTTTGACCTCATCTCGGAAAGCTGTCTCAGGGGGGCTGTCGGCAAGCTCTTTGAAGGTTTTTCCGAGGCAAAACATGTCCAGTGGGGTGCCATATGAGAACTGCTCACCTGGGGAGGGGTTTGCTGGCAATTCTGGGGCTAGGAACCCCTGCGTATGGACATGTGTCATTTGGTCGGCAATTTCCCGCAGCAGTCCAATGTCAGCGAGGCACAAGGATTCGTCGAAGCGAAGAAGAATATTAGCTGGTTTAATATCCCGGTGGATTATCCCCATGGAGTGGATGTACTCCAGGGCCTCCAGGGCCTCACGGACTCGATCAAGTGGACGATTCCAGAACTTCTTCCTTCCTGTGGGTTCGAACAGGGAGCAGGGACACCACTCCATCATCATTGATTGGATTGTTCCCCGCACCATGGTTTTCTCCTCGACTATTCCATACACCTTCACTATGTTTGGGTGGGCTACAATGCTTGCATAGAAGAACTCTTTCTGAATCATATCGTTGGTCCCCTTCGGCGTCTTCAATGCCACATCCTTGCCCTGCCATGTTGCCTTTGACACGATCCCAAAAGTCCCCTCTCGCTTCTTTCCCCCCTGCAAAACATTTACGTTTTTAATGTCAATAGACCGATAAGTTGTTGCCCCCTTCAAAAGGTTCTCCCACAATTGCGAGTCACAAGCCTCCTTCCTGCAGCGATCTTCGTTGTCATTGAGGAGGTCCGCAACATCTTTGGACGTCAATTTAAAGGCGTGTCCCTGATTCTCCCGCTTCAAACTCAGTGCATCGAGGAGCTTGCTCTTCACAGGAGGCGCCACAGACAGGTTGTTGTTGAGAGCCACGACTGTCATTAACGAGAAGCGCCCGTCGTTCATGCACCAATCGAGGTCACGACTCCCCTTGCGGAAGTTGCACTTTGCGCACGATGGCAACATATTTCCGTACACATCATTGTGAACAGGGTTGCGTGAGAACGCAAACACATGCTCCACGTGCCACAAAGACGTGGGGCAGAGGTAGCACTTGCAAAGGTAACAATAGCCATGAGTTTTGCAGTAAACGTTCTGGCGCTCCTTCTCAGTTAAATGCCTCCGTTTTACGGTTTGTACTTGTCCTGTGTCCTTCGTGTCCCCCCCGTCTGCAATGAAGATGGACACTCTTGTCTTTTCCTCTCTTCCTTCTTTTGTGTCCTTCCCCCCTTCTGTTGTTGTTGTTTTCTTTTTCTGTCCCGCAACCCTCGATCTTTTCTCCCAACCAACAATTTCAAACTTTGCCTTGACCTTTTCAACATGTCCCTCTCGCATGTAATGAGTATTCTGACACAAACTCTCCCAGGAATGATGGTGCTTATAAGTTTGGTGGAGATTTTTTGTGACTTTGGGCGGTAAGTTCAAGGCCTCGATTTCCTTCTTGCTCGCATTCTGGAGAAAGGGCTTCATTGTGGTGGCAGAAAAAGAAAAGAAGCAAAAAAAAAAAAGAGAAAAAAAAAAGAAAGAGAAAAAGAGGGTCAGTTGCGTAGATTCTCACTTTTTTTTCAGAGACCCCCAACCGTTTTGCCATTTTGCCGTTGGCAAGATATGACCCTCATCTCTCATCTGTTTTTTCTTTCTCTCTCCCATGAAATCTCCAAAAATCAAGCAAAAAGTTGATGATCTTGTTGAGAAAGGTCTTTTTGTGAAGGATGTATTTCTTCTTGTTGTGAGGGAGGAGGGTGTGTCCGTTGATAGCGAAATGGGTAGATTTTACCAGCGACACAAAGAGCACCTCTCCTCTCGTGAAACGACTGCTTTGGGTGAGGAGCGCTCTGATCCAGCTTGTTTGGGTGCTATGAAGATCTTTGTTGACTCAGTTGAGAAGTTTATGATGAATCGGGAATTACAATCCGTGCAGATGGGAAATTGCGGTTGAAAAGATTGGTCATATATATATACAAAGGACGCTTCAAGCACAGATGTTTCACTACGTTCAAATCAGTGCTTGAAGCCACAAATTCAAGGAGAATTCAGAGTGTAACATCAACTTCTCTTTGAAGGCAACAAGAAAAACAACAAAAAAAAAAGCAAATCAAAATAAAACAAAATAAAATAAAACAGACCAAGAAACCAAAAAAATCAAAAATCTGTTCATAAAATTTTTATTTCCAACAAAAAAGGTACCCCAAAGAGCTCCACTTTTTTCAAAGCTTCGAAGACAAACCCCCCCCATACCCAGGTTGATAAACATGTTTTTTCACCAAATCAACCACATCAACAGGCTCCTTCGCCCCAGCAATCCCCGTCCTAAAAGCAAAACCAGCAACTTCCTCAGCAATTCGATAAGAAACCTCTCGAATTCTCTCGATCGGGGGATACACAAGCCCTCGCTCAAGCTCCTCCCTGGACACTTGCGCGGCCAGCGCCTTGGCCGCAACCAAAAAGATATCCTCGGGGATGGTTCGAGCTTCGGAAACAATCGCTCCCATGCCAATCCCGGGGAAGACATAGGCGTTGTTGCCTTGTCCAGGGACAAAAGTTTTTCCTTTGAACTCCACTTGGTCGAAAGGAGATCCAGAGGCAAAAATGGCTCTCCCGTTGCTGTGTGTGTAGGCTTCTGCTGCTGTGCACTCAGATTTGTTGGTGGGGTTGGAGAGGGAGAAGATAATGGGGCGCTTGTTGTATTGGCTCATCTTTGTGATTATAGACTTGGTGAAGGTGCTGGGGCGCGCGCTCACCCCAATAATCGTGGTTGGTTTGATGATGTCCACAGCCTCCTCAAAAGAGGTGACAGAGGGGAGATCATGGGCGTATCTCTGTTTGTGATGGGCCAAATTGTTCCTCGATTGACAGACAAGACCCTTCGAGTCGACGAAATAGATTCTTTTTCTCGCTTCTTCGATGGAAGAGAAGGCCTTCTCATGCAGCAAATAATACGCAATCAAGTCACCGATCCCAACCCCTGCCTCGCCAGCGCCGAGAAAAAGGAACTTATGATCAGCAAGTGGCTTTTCGGTCAAGATGCTTGCAGAAAGAAGCCCCCCCAAGACCACACACGCTGTCCCTTGGATATCATCGTTGAAGCTACACACGGAGTCCCGATACTTGTCCAACACCCGAAAAGCATTCTCATTCCCAAAATCTTCCCATTGGATCAGAGCCTTGGGGAAGCAGATTTGCACAGCAGAGACAAACTCTTCCACAATTTCGTCAAACTCCTTTCCCTGGAGACGTTTCTGTTTCAAACCAATGTAATTGGGGTTCTCCAAGATCGATTTGGTGTTGGTCCCCACATCCAAGGTCACGGGGAGGGTTTGTTGTGGGGGCACACCAGCACAAGCAGTGTACAAAGAAAGCTTCCCAACAGGGATTCCCATCCCGTTGGCCCCAAGATCCCCAAGACCAAGGATTCGCTGTCCATCCGTCACCACGATCACTCGAACATCCTTGTGAGGCCAGTTACGAAGGATTTGCTGGAAGTTTCCCTTCTCTGTTGCGGGAAGAAACATGCCATGGTGGGGGAAGATGACGTCTGAATACTTTTGGCAAGCTTCACCCACGATGGGAGTGTAAACAATTGGGAGAATCTCTTTCACGTTGTTGATGAGGGTGTAGTAGAAGAGGGTGGGGTTGCTTGCGAGCATCGAACGAAGGAACGTGTATTTTTCAATTTCTGCCTCCTTCATTCGCAAGTTTGCCATCACCAAATGACTTTGTTGTTGGAGTGTTCGAACTGCTGGTGGAAGAAGCCCCAATAACCCCAACCGCCTTCTTTCCTCAAGAGTGGAACCATCTCCCTTCACGTCCATGATGCTTCGTCAACCACACACTGGAAAAACGGAAAGTGGAAAAATGTTTCCAAAAAAAAAAAAAAAAAAAAAAAANAGAAAGAGAAAGAGAAAGAGAAAGAGAAAGAGAAAGAGAAAGAGAAAGAGAAAGAGAAAGAGAAAGAGAAAGAGAAAGAGAAAGAGAAAGAGAAAAAGAAATAGAACTAGAAAGGGAGATGGAGTTGAGTCGGAAGGCTGAACCAACATTTGAAAAAGGGGGCAAGGGGAAAGATTCCTACGGAAAATTGAAGGAGGAACACGATTTTGGTGAGGAAGAGAGAGGAAACGAACACCACCGACAGATTGAAGAGGAAGAAACCCAAGTTACCCAACAAGAGAATAGAGTTGATGAACTGTATCCAGACAGCAATGAGAATGATGACGACTTTATTGACGAATTTGAAGATAATTTTGAAGATGTGAAGGAAAAAGATCGAGTGATTCCGTCGGCGGCTTGTACTCGTGTGATCTTGATTGTTCTTGTTGCTTGTATGATTGGTTTGATTGTTATATTTAGTATTTGGCTTTCAGAACTTGCCTCCAAGGAGCCCATTGATCTTTCCCTCTGCGCGTGCGAAGACCAGGTGTATGATGGTGATGATCAAAGACCAAAAGGAATGGGCTGGAGGATTGAAAATGATCGTCTTTTGTTTTGGGAATGGGAGCTATTCTTTCATCCACTTTTTGGCTCAGCGCTGGGTTTTTGTTTTCTTTTTTTTTGTTTTTTTTTTCTTTTCTATTTTCTCTTTTCTTTTCTTTTTTTTATTTTTTCTTCTTCCTTTGACTGATTCCTTTATTCCCCCATTTTAGGAGAACCATCTGACCAACTCCCAAACCTAGAAAAATCCCAATTTTTGAAGGCGCGCTCTGTGTATGAATCCCTTGAGAACGCCAACCACCTCCCTCTTTCTCTACAATCGATCATCAAATGGAAAATCAGTGATTTGGAGATGGGAAGGGAGCAAATTTGCCTGGACCCACCCTCTGCTTCTCTTTCTTTCCTTTCTTCCTCTTGTCCACTCTCCGTTGCCCTTTCCCCTACCTCGCCAACCTCACTTCGATTCCTCCCTCTCCTTTCTTCTTTTATGGATCAAGAATCTTACCTCTCTCGCCTTGACTCAGTCCCTCTCTTCCTCGAACAAACCATTGCGTTGCTCCGATCTGGAATGAAATCAGGCAACACACTCCCTCTCATTGCAACCGACTCCATCACTCAACACTTGCTGGAGATGTCCAACGGAGACTCACCAACACATCCCCTCTTTCAATTGCGCGCCCCTGGCTTAGCCCCACAAGTGAAAGAAGAGAAGCTTATTAAGGAGAAAGTCGCCCCAGCATACGCCACCCTCCTCGATTTCTGGACAGATGAATACCTCCCGTTGTGCCAGGTCAACCTCGGCCCCACATCTTCAAGTGGGAGAGAGCGCTATGTTACATTGTTAGACCATTATCTCGCCCCCACGAAAGGAGAGCCCACTGAGCTCCTCCATCAAGGGATCGTGCAAATGGAGAGCATTGCAAAGAAAGTTGTTGCCCAGCTCCATTCTCACCAATTTACATCATCCCTTGAATCGCCTGTTAACAGTGACGACGACTTTGTTCGCTCTCTGGGTTTGGACCCAACCCTCTTTTTGAATCTCCAACAGGCCCTCCCTTCCGCCCGCGAGCTTGCTCACCAACACCACTTTTTGTCTCTTGAGCAAGCTTTGGATGACGCCCGTTACTGGCAGCAAATCATCGATAGTCATATTCTCCAAGTCCTCCCGAAATCCATCGGCTGCCCTGTTCAGATTCAGAGCGCCAACAGCTCCTCGCAGCCATTTGTCTCATATCTTCCCTCAAATTTGCTTTGCTCCCGCCCCGCGTTGATTCTAATCAATGCAAAAAATATCACGCATCGCTCGAGGCGATCTCTTCTTCCTCATCTTTTATCTGTCACCCCAGGGCGCCACCTCTTGTCTTCCTCTCAAATCGAGACCCTTGGGCCTATTCAAGCGCTCAGTGCCCCCCCCACCCTTTCCGAGGGGTGGTCCCTCTATTCAGTTCGTTTGGGCGGAGAAAAGAAGCTTTTTGTGGGGGAAGAAGGGTTGGAAGGTGGTGAGGAGGCGGACTTTCTGTCGTCGCTCTTGTTGCTTGATGCGGACATGGTTGGTTCGATTCGAATGGTTTCGGACATTGGGGTGCATCATCTTGGCTGGGAGAAATCAAGGGTGGTGGAGATGTTCAGTCGTTGGAGTTTGTTGGACAGGTTGGATATTGAGAAGGAAGTGGAGATGATTGGCTTGCATCCTGCCCATGGTGTTGCTCGGGGGGTTGGTGATCATTTACTTCGAATGGCGCGAGAGGAATGGTGCAATGAGGAATCACCTCATTGCGATCTTACTGGTTTCCACAGCGACGTAATGGGGGAGGGAGCGACTATTTTCTTTCCTTCCCTTTCATGAAAAAACTGAAGAGGAGAATGAAAGAACGAAACAAACAAAGGAAAAAAAAAAAAAGAGCCACCAATCATTATGAAGAAAAATTCATTTTCATCTTTTTTCTTTCTTTCTTTCTTTTGCGTTGAGAGGAACTCCTGGGGCATTGATGAGAAAAAGACCCTGAAGGTTGAATCTTCATCCCTTTTGTCAATGGCCTCCAACCCCATAATATTATTTTGGTTGATTTTTGGTTCGAGGGTTCAAATCTACGAGATAAGATTTTGGCCCCTGCCACGGTCTTCTCCCCTCTTTTTTTGCTCCCTGCTCGCCACTTCTTTTTTTTTGTTTGTTTCACTATTAATTAAAAGCGTCAAGATTGATGCCTCCGGAAGGAGCGCCCCCTTGGGCAATTTGGTCCATCTTGAAATTTTTGGGGATGGAGGCAAGGCCTTGAATTCGCACCGCTTCTGTTCTTTCGTTTTGCTGGAGGATAGGGGTCAACTAATCAGGAAAAAAAGAAGAGAGAAGGGGAGATGAGGGAAAGACTTTTGGTTGAAAGAGGGTGTAACCTGAATGAAGGTGTGAAAGGGAATCCACTCGTTTTTCCCTCCTTTTTTGACCTCGATTGAGCCCTTATCCTCTGTCATTCGAACCTAGCTCACAAGTTAACAAAAAGAACAAACAGAAAAAAAGAAAAGAAGGGATAGAAAGGAAAGAAAAAGAAAGAAAGAGAAAGAAAGGATACATGAATGGGTCGTGTTCCAAAGAGGTAGATTTCTGGGCGATTGGATCGACGCAAGGGCACTGGGGCGAGTTTCTGGGATGGAGAGTAAGAAAAAGAAAAAAAGAAATGGGAAACGACCTCAACCTCACCTTTTTTCTTTTCTCATTTTCTTGGATGAGCACAGAAGGGGGCCTTTTGTCCCACTCTTTTTGCATCAAAGAATGCAACTCGGTTTCTTGTTTGGGTGTTTGGTCCATTCCAAAAGAATAAGGGAACAATTCGGCAAGTTTTGTTTCTAAAAATCAAAAAGAATCGTGAAAGAAATTACCCATATAAATTGGCAGGGGAAATTTCAAAAGGATGATTTGGCGGCTCGAAAAAGGTGGGGTTGTCGTTCTTCACCGAAGTCATCATTTGAGACTTTTCGCATTATCACCACCCATGAAAGAGGGGATGCAGTCATTCGCTTCCATGGATTTTAAATGTATTGCTTTCTTTCTCTTTCTCTTTCTCCTTTTCTTTGTCTTTCTTGTTGTCTTTCTTTTTCTCTTTGTCTTTCTCTTTGTCTTTCTCTTTGTCTTTCTCTTTGCCTTTCTCTTTGCCTTTCTCTTTGTCTTTGTCTTTCTCTTTCTCTTTTTCTCTGTAGAGGCGTATCCCTCCCTCCCTCCCTCCTGAACCAAAAATTTCTTTTCAGGGCCGGTGTCGCCAGAGTTCCCCTTCGAACAAGTCTCGCGACTGGGGGGTGGTGCATTTGCCACCGTCTTTCTTGCCCGACACATCGACACAAAAAAAGATCGAGCTATCAAGTTCATTGACCTTTCCTCGAAGAAATCCCCCCAAAAATTCATCAAATCAGAGATCGAAATCATGGAACGTCTCAGGGGGGAAAGACACCCCCACCTCGTGAGAATGCACTCTGTGCACATGATGGACGGGTTCCTCCCTGGTGAGAAGATACTCGCTATGGTATTGGAATACTGTGACATGGGGGATTTGGCAAGGTATCTTTCAAAAAAGGGGAAGTTGTTCGACGAGGAGGCGAAAAAGTTGTTTCAAGATCTCGTCTTGGGGATGCGACACTTGTACGAAAACCGGATCGTTCATCGAGATTTAAAACCCCAAAATTTGTTGTTAAAGAAGAAAGGAACTGAGACTGTTCTCAAGTTGGCTGACTTTGGACTTGCAAAGGAGCTCGGTTTGTTTGTTGTTTTTTGTTTTTTGTCTCATATCCCCCCCTCCCATCTCTCACCTACCCGATTTATCTTTCTCCAGAGGAAGAGACAGAGACAATGGGGAGCTGTGTTGGCACACCCTACTACATCGCCCCCGAAATCTACACGGGCCATTATGACAGTAAATCAGACATTTGGTCTGCTGGGGCGATTTTATACGAAATGGTTACTGACAAGAAGGTGCGCTCGGGGGGAGGTCACCCGATGGCGGAAGGGGATTTTGTGATCCCTGGAGAAAGTTTGGGTGTTTTGAATCAAATCTACCCTGGTGTTTCTGATCTTTTGGTTCGGTCTTTGAAGCGGTATCCCAAAGATCGAATTTCTTGGGAGGATTTTTTTAATCATCCTTGGGTTGATCTTCGTTCGAGGTTTGTGTTTTTGTTTTTTTTGGAATTAAGAAAAAAAAAACTCTGTTCAATTTTTACTCTTTCTAATTTGAATTTTGTAGGACGAATATGGAGTTTTGTGATGGTAATATTTTTTGTTTGTTGTTCTTTGAATCTTGTTTATTGTTGATTGTTATTGTTGATTGTTTGTTGATTGCTGTTTATTGTTATTGTTTATTGTTTATCGTTATTGTTGTTCTTGTTGTTCTTGTTGTTCTTGTTTGTTGATTGTTATTGTTTTTATTGTTGTTATTGTTGAAAATACCCACCAAACTTTTTTAGCGGATTGGAGTGGCGAAAAATCCCCTTACAAATTTGAGAAGAAGATAGGAGAGGGAGCCACATCCCATGTCTACAAAGCAACCGAAAAGCACACCAAGAAAACCGTGGCAATTAAGGTCCTGCAATTGAGAGGAGGGTATGCAAAGAGTGAATTTCAGATCATGCAAGACCTCATGCAATCTCGACACCCTTCGATTGTTCGACTATTTCGCATCCACGAGGGAGAACGATCGAAGCAGCTTTTTTTTGTGATGGAGTATTGTGATCAAGGTGATTTATTCCAATTTTTAAAGAAAAATGGGCCCATTAGTGAGGATCAGACGCGAGAGTTAATGGGGGTTAGCTTTTCTCTTCCCTTCTCTTTTCTCTTCTTTCCAAAAACTCTCCTTCTCTTTCCCTCTTCCTCTCTCTCTTGAACGGCCTTCTCTCTTCTTTCCTTTTCCTTTTCTTTATGCTTTGTTTGTTTGTTTGGTGTATTTATTTTTGCTTGCTTCCTTCCTCACTTTCCATAGGATTTGGCGAGAGGGCTACTTTTTTTGAGGTCAAAAAACATTGTTCATCGCGATATCAAGCCCCAGAATTTTTTGTTAAAGAAGAAGAAGAATGGGCGGTTGTGTTTGAAGCTGGCTGATTTTGGATTTTCCAAACAACTTAAGGTGATCTAATCTCCTTACATCGCGCCTAGCAAATATCTCTTTTTTCTCACTCCTAGAAAATAGAACTTCAATCAACAATTTGACTCTTATGTTGGAACCGGGCCGTATGTTGCTCCCGAGAAAAAGGTGACACGGCAACTGCACTCGGCCACTTCTGACCTTTGGTCCACGGGGATTACAATGTTCCAGATGTTGTTCAATGAGCTCCCTTTCCTTGGGAGAAACCATGTGGAGATTGAGGAGCTGCACCGAACGATTTCGATCGATTTCGCCTCGAAGAAGGGCAAAGTCAGCAATTCTTGCATGCATTTGTTGGAGAGTTTACTACAAAAGGATCCAAAGTTTCGAATGTCTTGGGACGACTTTTTTGCACACCCTTGGTTGGGCTTGAAACTAAAGTACCTTTCCTTCTTCTCCTTCTTCCTTTTTCTCAGCTCACCCTTTTTTTTTTTCTTTTTTTTTTTTTTTTTTTTTTTTTTTTTTTTTTTTCTTTTTTCTTTTTTTTTTTGTCAGAGACACAGGAGACGGTCTCTCTCTGGCAATCCAAAAGGTTTCTCGGCTCAAGGAACTAGCAAAGAGGTGTAACAACGACACCCTTTCGTTTTCATTACACATGGAGGCTTTGTTTATTTTTGAGCAGCTCCTCCCTCCTGGAAATCCTGATGGAGACAGCGAGGAGAGTGGCGAACCGGTGGATTCATCAAGAGCAGGAGTTTCCCATGGTTTGTATTTTATTTTATGAGATTCCCTTTGTCTTGGATTGGATGGGATTGGATTGGGTTGGGATGGGTTATTTGCTTCTCATTTCCTCCCACAGGTCTCCGCCAACCGAAAACAAACCCATTCAAATCCGACCCCAATATCTCCTCCGGTTCCTACACACCCCCTTTCAAAGCATCTTCCCCTCCTAGTTCCCCTTCCCCTCTCCTCTCCTCGTTTGCCTCCGATCCCCTCGAGCTTGAATTTCGACAATTGTTCAAAGAAGTCCACACTGAAGCGTCCCGACTGGGCCAAGAGATCAATTTTCGAAACACAAAGATTCCTTCTCCTTTGGAGATTATTTACCAACAAATTGGGGAGATTGGGAGGGCTGCTGCTCAAAACGAGAGTTTGGGTGAGGATGTTACGCAGGAGTATGCTTTTTGTTTGTCTTTGTTGGAAATTTTGGAGGGCCAAGTCGAGGAGGCGGATCAAAAGTTGGTTCAGGGGCTGATAGAGCGATTTACTGCGCTCACAAAAAAGGGATAAAATCTTCTCATTTCATTGGTTGCTCGATTTCCGATTTATGGTCCATCGTTTGTACTCGTGTTGGGCAAATTGACGGTTCATTTTCGATTAATCGATGAATCGTTTTTCTTGTTTGTTCGATTAATCAAACGATTGATGGCTAAGTTTGGAACTATGAAAGACATACTTATTTCATTAAGATATTAAAAGATCAAAGATAGATGTTTTTTTCTTTCTCAGTCAATTCTGTAACAAAAAACTCGACTTGTTTCGCCCTTTGTTTTTCTTCCACGGGGATAATTGATGAAAAGCGCTCATCAGATGAGGTGAAAGCCAATATTTTAGAAGGAGCTGGAATTCCGACATCTGGAGTTTCGGTTGTTCTTACAGCATAATAATGGCCTCCACCCACAATAGAAACAACATCAAACCATCCTTTTGTTCCTTTCAAGCAATACCGATCGACCCAAAGAGACAAAAAAGGAACAAGGAAGGCACCAAGTTTTCGCTCGAGGGATTCTTTCGTTTCGTTGACTGGCAGAAAACGGACGCCATCTTCAGTGATTTGACACTTCGTCTTGAACTTCCATTCTCGGTTTATCTGGGGATTGCTCTGGTCACGAAAATCAGAAAAGAAAGACCTGTCCTTCATCAATCGAAAATCAGAAGAGGTGTCATAATAAGTTTCGTAGAAGGATTGAACATCGGCGTCCACAACTTTGTTTCGACAAATTCTTGGGTTACTTTGTAATGGTGTCTCGTTTGTTGCGAGGGAGGAACAGATTTGAAAAAAATGATTAATTGTCGATGGACAAATCGTCCGCAGATTTTTTTCTTCTCAGAATCCGAGAAGAAAAGGATATTTGGTAAATCTTATGTCCTTGAGCGCGATAATTGAAATGTTCGCGAATGTACCCCTTGATGACGTTGCCTTCGGGGGAACGCAATGTGTTCCCTCCCCCCACTCAATTTTGTGTTGATACGTTCAGACCCACTTTTTTGGGATTTGCTGGGAGGGTTGCTCTGATTTTTTGAGCAAGACCAGAGCGAAGATGATCTTGTTGGAAGTTCACAACCGTATTATCGAGCAGGCTATCCGCTCTCAGATTGAAGCGTTTGTTGTTGTTGTTGTTTTTTGTTTCGTGTTGTTTTGGTTTTGTGTCTGTTTTTTTGTTAGGGGTTTTCGGTGTTTGTTTTGTTTTGCAAAAAGATGAGAGATTTTTTCGTTTTGTAAAATTGTATCTTTCCCAGGGAAGAGGCCAAGAGAGAAGCCCTCGAAATCATCTGCGCTGACTTTGATGGTGTTCAATACCACATCGCCACCTCCGCTGACAAGTCCTCCGTGACTGTTTCTTTGCAATGGGCTTGTGCTGACCAACTCCTCGCCAATGGAGGGCAAGAGGATTTGCAAAGAATTTATGGGGCCCATTTGATTGCCCCTGAGGCCAACTATCATGTTACCTTGTCTTTGAATTTGGGTAGCTTGCCTGCTGACCAAAAGCAAAAAGGTATTTTCTTCTTTTCTTTTCTTTTTCTGTCTGTGAGAGAGAAGTTCTTTCTTTCTCTCTCTCTTTCTCTTTCTCTTTCTCTTTTCTCTTTCTCTTTTCTCTTTTCTCTTTCTCTTTCTCTTTCTCTTTCTCTTTCTCGTTCTCGTTCTCTTTCTCTTTCTCTTTCTCTCTCTTTCTTTCTTTCTTTCTTTCTTTCTTTCTTTCTTTCTTTCTTTTCTTTCTTTTCTTTCTTTTCTTTCTTTCTCTCTCTCTCTCTCTCTCTCTCTCTCTCTCTCTCTCTCTCTTTCTTTCTCTCTCTTTCTTTCTCTTTCTCTTATTTCTCTCTCCTCTTTCTTTCCTTCTCACCCCCCCTCCCCCAAGATGAAATCCCCATGTTGTTCGCCATGGTCAAACGTCACCTCTTCGGCGCCCCCTTCGCCAAATGCTTCAAGGCCATCTCAACCAAGGCCAGCCAACAACCCATTGCCATCGACTACCGTTATGGATCCGAAACTGTCCACCTCATCCCTGGAAAAGAAGGGTTGACAGTCATTTTCGTTGTTGGATTTGAGAGCCAAGGAGATCAAGTGTTGTCCAAGATCTTTCTCCAGGAGTTTAGCGAGGCCAGAAGAGCGGTTCGCGGGGCTCCTGCTGTGAGGTTTGCCGAGAGGGAGCCTCCTCTCGAGTTGCAACAACTGGGTGTCCAAGGAGGGGAAGGAAACGTCTCGTATGTCTCTTTCGTGTTGTTCGACCACCACATGAACGAAAGGAACGCTGCGAAGGTCATCTCCACCATCCAAACCTTCAGGAATTACCTTCACTTTCACTTGAAGTGTTCCAAGGCTTACATGCACTCCCGCATGAGGAAGAGGGTGGAGGCTCTTCTCCAAGTCTTGAACAGAGCCCGACCTGATCCCCCTGAGGGCAAGGCCAAGAAGACCATCGCTGGTAAGACCTTCACCCGCTCTGACCAAGAGTCTGCTGGTGGTGCTGCTGGTGGTGCTGCTGGGCGTGGGCGTGGACGTGGGCGTGGTGCTGGTCGCGCCTTTGGAAGGGGGAGAGGATAAGTCAGATTTGTCAAAAGTCAAGTTAAAACAATTACTAAAGAGATTTTTTTCTCATAAATAACAACAAAAAGTACCAAAAGTTCTTGGTATTCTTTTATTTTATCCCTCCCATTTCCTTCTTCTTTTCTCCTTTCCCCTCCCAAAAAAAGAATTTTTTTGCGGTGGTCTTGTCAACATCCAGCTCCTCTCTGATATTGATGCTGCCACAACACAAAAAAAATCAACAGTATCCAGATGTTATTTGTTGGGAAGTGCAGAGATTGCTTTCTCGGCTCGGTCACTGAGGTCGTGTAAATGGGAAATAGGAAATACCTAGATCGTAATTGTGAGAAAAGAGTCTTTGTCGCCCTCATTGACCCCTTCCACTATCACACACTCATGAGTTAATCACAAACCTGGACCAAGTACATTCGGTGTTGGTGTTCTTGACCATCAGAGATGTAGCATTGAACACAAAGATCATATCCTTCCCTTTCATCTGCCCCACACTGAGATTTTTTTTTTTTTCCCCTCAAATATCAGAAACAAGCACAAAATAATAAAATCCCCCTCCCCACCCCCCACCCCCC
>MUHK01003406.1:2377-12720 GCA_002151225.1 Paramoeba pemaquidensis
TTTTTTAATTTTTTTTTTTTTTTTTTGTGCAGACTCCCCTGGATTTGACAAATGAGAAAGCCAAAAAAAAAGAAAGAGAATGGGAGAACCGTAGGGAATGGGAAGAAGAAAGAGAGATAGAGAGAAGGAGAGAAAAAAGGAGAATGAATCATGAAATTGAAATGGTTGAAGAAAAAATTCACCACATTGCTCAAGGTTTTTCTTTTTTTTTTTTTTTGCTTAATTTTTTAATTTAGAACAATTTAATGAGAATAATGATTTCTAAAATATTATTTCACAGCTGTAACATACTTCCAGACTGAATATTTGAAACAAATGGAGGTATTGGTGTTTGATGATGATCTCTCCTTGAGGTATGCACACACACACACACACACACACATACGCACACATACACCCACACTTTTCTCACAAATTTTATGATTTCAGGAGACAAGTCTTGGGTCTGCAAGCAGAGATGAGCAAAACCAAAGAAGAGAAAGAGAGCTACGAGGAAGAGACAAAAAGGAAGGAGAAAGAAAATGAGGTTTGTTGTTGCTGTTGTTTCTTGATTTTTTCATTTTTTTTCATTTTTTTCTTTTTTCAGGAGAAAATTCAAGAAATGAGTACTCGCATGAACAATCTCGAAAATAAATTGAGATTAGAAATGAAAAAAAACAAAGGTATGTTTGGTTTGGTTTGGTTTGGTTTGGGATTGTTTTTTTGATCTTTTTCTTCGTAGAACTGTCAGAACAAAATGCAGAAATTTCTCAGCTTTTAAAAAAGAGTGCTGAGAAACAGAAACCACAACAACCACAACAACCACAACAACAACAAGCACAACAACAAGCACAACAACAGCAACAACCACCACCACCAAGACAAACGCATACACAACCATCACCACAACAACGAACATCAAGGCGAGCAAAAAAATCAAAAGAATTTACTTTCACAAAACGACAAGAAGAACCACAACCATCACCACAACAACAACCACCACCACCACCACCACCACAACAACAACCATTACAACAACCACCACCACAACCACAACCACCACCACAACAACCAACACAACAAGAACAACCACAACAAGCAACCCAACAACTCCAAAACACAATCTTCTCATTTTTTAATTCCGCAACGGAGCCAAGTTCAAACAAAAAAGGCTTTTTTGACTAAAGTTTTGGAAGAGAAATCCTTAAATTTTGGTTTTGAAATTCAGTAAATTCTGTGGTTAACAACTCAAATAACTCCTTTTGGTTTTTTCAAAAATTCTTCCTTTTTTATTATTTCTCCCTTCATCATTTTCCTCTTACATTCTGAACACACCAAACTTGGGGTCTCCAATAGGGGCATTGAGAGAGGCAGAGAGAGAGAGGCCAAGAACATCACGGGTTTGAGAGGGGGCAATAACCCCATCATCCCACAGCCTTGCAGAGGAGAAGTATGGAACTCCCTCCTAATTTTTGGAGGGAAGGTGAGGGATAAAAACAAAGAAATCGAGAAATATCAAAAAAGAAAAAGAAAGAAGAAAAAAAACCAAACCTTATCATATTTCTCAAAAATGGCTTGTTTAAATGCAGCTTCCTCTTCTTCGGGCCACTCTTTCTGTTGTTTCTCATAGTTATCTTTCCTCACCCCAGCGAGAACATTGGCTGCTTGCTCGCCTCCCATCACAGAAATACGAGAATTTGGCCACATGAACATCATTCTGATGAGGAGGGTTAATTAAGATGGAAGAAAAGAAGAGAGATGAAATAACAAAAACACAGATAAAAAATAATAATAATAATAATGAAGAAATCAATGAACCTGGGAGAGTAAGCTCTTCCACACATCCCATAATTTCCAGCGCCATAACTGCCACCAATAACAACAGTAAACTTTGGTACTTGTGCACAACTCACAGCAGTCACCAACTTCGCACCATTTTTGGCAATACCACCTGGGAAAAAGAGATAAATAAAATGAAGAAATTATTGCCAGATTTTTTTTAAAATCTGCAATTCTGTCTGTGTCTATGTCTGTAATTGTGTGGATTTGTCGACAAAAACCAACCTTCTTCATAAGCTTTCCCCACCATAAACCCAGAAATATTCTGCAAAAAAACGAGGGGAATCTTTCTCTGACAACACAACTCAATGAAATGTGCTCCCTTCAAAGCTGACTCAGACCTCAAAATACCTTTTTTTTTTGAAGAGTTTTCATGGTTTTTTTGGCTATTTAGAGGGAGAAGGGAAGGAGGGGAGGAAGAAAAAAAAGAGAACCATTGTTGGCAATAATGCCCACAGGGTGGCCCCAAATACGACCATAACCTGTCACGAGAGTGGTACCATATCTAAGAGAGAGAGAATCAAAAATAAGTACAAAAAACAAAACCACCAGCCCACCAACCAAACCAAATCAAATCAAAACAAACCAAACCAAACCAAACCAAACCAAAACAAACCAAACCAAACCAAACTAAATCAAACCTCGCTTTAAATTCGTCAAATTTACTTCCATCCAAAACTCTCGCCAAAACCTGTCGAACATCATATTGTTTTGTCAAATTTGTGGGCACAATCCCATGCAATTCCTTAGCATCATAAAGGGGTGCCTCAGTCTCCCTGGATAAAGGGGGGAGAGGAGGAAAGGGGAGGAGGAGGGAGGAGGGAGAAAAAGTGGGGAAAAGAGAGTGTGAAATTTGCAAAAAATTAATGACATCACCACCTCCACCCCCCCACCTCCCCCACACACACCCCAACTAACCTCATCGCAATCTCCTTCCCTTTCACCTCCGCACGATTCAAATTTGAAACGATACTTCTAGTCAACTCCAACGCATGGTTATCATTTTCAGCGAAATGATCTGTCACACCGGAGCGAGAACAGTGCAAATCCGCCCCTCCGAGCTCCTCACTTGTCACAACCTCTCCTGTTGCTGCCTTCACCAAGGGTGGGCCACCCAAAAAGATTGTTCCTAGTTGTGAGAAGGGAGAGGGAGGGAGGGAGGGGGAGGAGGAGGACAGGGAGGAGGAGCGATAGACATTTAAAATCATTTTCTCTCCCTTCCCCTTTCCCTTTCCCTTTCCTTTCCCCTTCCCCTTCCCCTTCCCCTTNTTTTCACTTTGATGGACGACCTTCCCCTTCCCCTTCCCCTTCCCCTTCCCCTTTCCCCACCTTGTTTCTTCACAATCACACTCTCATCAGCCATTGCAGGAACATACGCCCCACCAGCCGTACAAGACCCCATCACCACCGCGATTTGTGGGATAGCCTGTGCAGACATTGTAGCCTGGTTGTAAAAAATCCTCCCAAAATGGTCACGATCGGGGAACACGTCGCTCTAAAGTGTTTGGAGGGGAGGGAAGTAAGTCTACCATCCACTCCCCATTCACCCACTCACCCGCTCACCCACTTACCTGTTGGGGAAGGTTTGCACCTCCAGAGTCGACAAGATAGATGCAGGGAAGGCGGTTTTCACGGGCAATATCTTGTGCTCTAAGATGCTTTTTAACCGTGATGGGAAAATAAGTACCTAGAAGGGGGGGAGAGGAAGAGAAACGATGAGAGCATGACAACAATAACAACAACAATAACAATAAATAATACAAAATAACACCAGCGCCAACACCAAAACAAACCAGCTTTCACAGTAGCATCATTAGCAACAATCATACATTCTTGTCCTTGAACTCGCCCGATACCAGTAACAATACCTCCAGCAGGGAGATCTTCTCCATACAAATTGTGTCCTTTTGGGATTAAAAAAAAAAAATTGGAGAAATAAGTTGGAAAACGCGAGAGAGAGAGAGAGAGAGAGAGAGAGAGAGAGAGAGAGAGAGAGACATCAAGNCACCCAACCCACTCAACTCACCTGTCACGAACAAACAATTTTCCTCTGCTCAAATGCTTTTCTTTGGCAGCTCCCCCTCCTCCTTCTCTCACCTTGGCAATATCGTTGTTCAATTCTTGAACAAGTTGGTCCATTTGGGCTTTTTGTTCCTGTAAGTGAAGCGATAGGGAGACAGAAAATTTGGAAAAGAAAATTTGAGGAAGAGAGGAGGAGGAAGAAAGGAAGGAAAAAGAGAAAGGACCTGAAATTCGGGAGAGTGGATGTCAACTTGGCCATCCAACACCGCTTGGGTTTGAACAGAGGAAGAAAAATTCCTCAAACCACTGGAGCGAGCCAAATTGGCCCAAGCTTGATGGGGAAGAAAGAAAGAGAGAAGATGAGGGAAAGAATGGGGAGGAGGAGGGAGGAGAAAAGAGAGAAACCAGGCAATGATCTTCCAACCCTCAACATTTCCAGCAAAGAAACGGAATGCGAAAAAAAAAAAGGAAAATTGGGAATATATTTAAATAAAAAATAATCTTGTGTGGGAAAACATACAAAAAAAATCTTTCAACTCAAAAAACCCCTTTTGTGGCTGTGCTTATTTTCGGGAAATACCTGGGTAATATTTAGTACAAAATGAACTGAAAATATTGTTTATTTCACCCAAAAAATGAAGGCTGTTTCTTTTCCAAAGAAGCCAGCACAAGATGGCATTGTCTCGCCATCTCTTCCTCTCCTCTCCTTTTTGGATCCGCCACATCTCTAGTTCTCCCACTGCTCCTTCCCTCTCTCCTCCCCACCCCCTCTTTCTTTCTTCCCCCCAGTTCCACGGTTGCTCCACTCGATATTCCTCCTCTTCTTCCCCAGTCGACGCTCCGGGTCTTCTTGCCACCCTTTCCTCTCGCTCTCTCCTCCACTCTCACACTTCTCTTCCCGCTTCTTCTCCCCGAGGGAAAATGTCTTGCTACTTTGGTATTGATCCTACTTCTTCTTCCCTCCACGTTGGCCATCTTCCTCTTCTCTTTACTCTTTGTCATGCCCACCAAGCCGGATTTAAACCTATCATTCTGGTTGGAGGTGCAACAGGTTTCTTTCTTTCAGTTTTTATTTCTTGGGAATTAGTATTTGGATAATGATGTCCAGAGAGAGAGAGAGAGAGGACCATTCAAGAGAGAAGAGAGAGAAGAACTAATGTAAATGCCACAGGAAGAATTGGTGATCCCTCTGGAAAGAGCACTGAGAGGCCTGAACTACCTCTGGATGTGATTGATTTCAATGTAAAACAGCTTCAAAAATCTTTATTTTCTTTCTGGGAAGGATACAATCGATGGTGTGACCAAAACCAAAAAGAGAAACAGGAAGAGAAAGAGTTGTTGCTGGTGAACAACGACGAATGGTACAAAAACCAGGTCGGTCCAAAAAAAAAAGCAAAAGAAAAAGAAAAAGAAAAAAAGGAAAGCAATTTCTTTGGGTATTAGTTGACCACAAAATTTTCCCATCATTTCAGGGAGTATTGGGGTTTTTGGGTTCAGTTGGAAGACACATGAATGTCGCCACCATGATCTCCAGAGAAAGTGTGCAATCTCGAATGGGAGGAGGGGGAGGAGAAGAAGGGGAGGAGGGGGTTGGGATTTCTTTGCTGGAGTTTATGTATCAGGCGTTTCAAGCATTTGATTTTGTTGAGTTGAATAGGCTTTACAATTGTACTCTCCAGCTGGGGGGGGCTGATCAGTGGGGGAATATTGTAGGTAAGGATACAATTTGTGACTAAAGATACATGGTTTCTTTTATTATTATTATTCAGGGTTTTAAATTGAAATTGGAAGGTCATACTTTTTGACTTTTATTTTTTTCAAAAAAAAAAAAAAGGTGGCTGTCAACTCGTTCGAAAAATGAGAGGAAAACAGAACAAAACTGACAAAGATGAAACTTTCGTCGGTGGAATCACTGTCCCGCTCCTGGAAACTGCAAGGTTAATTGAGAGAGAGAGAGAGAGAAAGAGAGAGAGAGAGAGAGGAAAGAGAGAGAGTCAGAGTTCTATCTCCCTAAATTCCCCCCTCCTCCCCCTTCGCAGTGGTCAAAAAATTGGAAAAAGTGCTGGAAATGCTGTTTTTCTTGATCCTGAAATCACAAATGATTATGATTTGTACCAGTTTAGTACAACATAGAGGAACACACACCCACCCACACACTAAATTTTATTATTTTTTAGGTGGTTTTTGAGGGCTACAGATGCAGATGTGGAGAAATTTTTGAAAATTTTCACTTTGATGGACGAAACAGATATTGAAATGACGATCAAAAAACACTGTGAAAAGGTTTTTTTTTTTTTTTCAATCAAAAATGCTGGGAAAAGATGCCCAATTTATTATTATTCACACAAAATAATGAATTTTTTTGCAGCCAGAGAAGAGAGTGGCACAAATTGCTCTTGCTCAAGAGGCAGTATCCTTTCTCCGAGGGCAAGAGGCTGTAAAAAGAGCCGAATTTGTCTCAGAAATCCTCTTTGGAAGGCACAATTTGAAAGAAATGTCGGTAAGTGAGCGAGAAGGGAGGGGAGCTTGTTGAGGGATTGTTGAAACTTTTTTTCACTTTCCTTTTCTCTCTCTTCCCTCCCTTCCCTCCCCCAGTTTGATCAAATTTCTGACGCTCTTTCTTGTTTCCCCGTGACCACTCTCCCTCTGTCTGCGGTAGTTGGTGTTGGTTTACCAAAGTTGCTGACCAGTGTTGGACTGTCTCCCTCCATCTCGGGTGCAAGAAGGTGAGGAGGGGGAAAGGGGGAAAGAAAGAAGAGACCAAAAGACTCTGCAACTAACAAATTCCTTCTCCCTCCTCCCTGCCCCCCTTCCCAGAGTCATCAAAAGTGGAGGGGTTTCACTGAACCAAGAAACAATACCGCGTGACGAGGTGAATTCGCTTCATTTTTGACCATGATCATGATTCTGATTTATTCATTTCTTTATTTTTTCTGCATTTATTTATTTAGGGATCTCATTTGGCGATTGAAGAAAAACATTTAATTTTTGGTGGCCGGTTGGTATATTTGCAGGTTGGGAAGAAAGAAAAATGTTTTGTTCTTGTTCAAGAAAGGTGTTAGATAAGCCCACCATTCCTCCTTCAACCTCTTTGATCCCTGCATTTCGTTGGGAAGAAAAGAAAATGTTTTGTTCAAGAAAAGTCTTGCAGAAGCTCTTCTTCTTCCTTTTCTCCCCCTTCCCTTTCTCATTTCGCCACTTTAACGAAATTCGAGAACGAAAAAAAACCAAAAAAGCAACACCAAACGATCTTCCAAACCCAAACTACAGGAGTTCGTGAATCACCAATTTTTTTGGACAACAACAACCTCAATAAAATAAACATTCTTTAAGACAACCTTTGAGCTTCGAATTTTGATATTTTTTACTTTATCATTTAGGCAATAGGTCGTAGAACCCCCCCTCTTGGTGCTACTCCCTACTATTTTTACTTTTAGTATTTTTTTTTTTTTTTTTTTTTTTTTAAAANACAACAACAACAACAACAACAACAACAACAACAACAACAACAACAACAACAACAACAACAACAACAACAACAACAACAACAACAACAACAACAACAATAACAACAACATCATCATCATCATCATCATCATCTTCGTCATCATCATCATCATCATCATCATCATCATCATCATCATCATCATCATCATCATCATCATCATCATCATCATCATTATCATCATCAGCATCAGCAACAACAACAACAACAACAACAACAACAACAACAACAACAATAATAATAATAACAACAATAACAATAACAACAATAACAACAATACCAACAACAATAAAAATAACAATATTGTTGCAACAACCAACCTTCCACAACCAAGTTCATGAACTGATCATAACCACGAAGGGTTCCCTCTACCCTCCTCTTGGCATTGAGGCGAACGAGAATTTTTTTATCCAAGAATCTGGCACAGGGAAGATCAGAGAAAGGGGAAAGGAGAAGAAAAAAGGAAGGAAAGAAAAGAAAAGGAAAGGGAAAGGAAAGGAAAGGAAAGGAAAGGAAAGGAAAGGAAAGGAAAGGAAAGGAAAAGGAAAGGGAAAGAAAAAAGCATTGTGGGGAACTTTCTGAAGAGAAAGAGAAAGAGAAAGAGAAAGAGAAAGAGAAAGAGAAAGAGAAAGAGAAAGAGAAAGAGAAAGAGAAAGAGAAAGAGAAAGAGAANAAAAAAAAAAAAAAAAAAAAAAAAAAAAAAAAAAAAAAAAAAAAAATACTTCCTTAACCCACCAAGCTAACACAGAGAATGAACACCCAATCTATGTTCCCACCCATAAAAGGATTGCAGAATGCCAGGATTCGCAAAAAAAAATCCAAAAAAGATTCCGCCGTCTCGTTGCAAAAACGCCCCCCCCCCGGTGAAATTTCACCGAAAATCTCATGAAATGTTTGCTTTTTTTCTGGCGTCTCGTTTTTTTTCCATTTCTTTTCGGATGAAAATGGGAGGTGTGGGGTGGCTGTGGGCGGATGAGGCGGGGTTGTTGAGGGTCGTTGAGAGAGAGGGGGAGGTGTTTGGGAGGCGGTTTTTGAGAGTTTGTTTGGAGTTGGGGGAGGGGAAAGCTGCCGTTGGAGGTTTGGATCTTTTTTTTTTTCTGACCATCTTCTTTTTCTAACAAGAAAAAAACACAACAAAAAACCTTACCACCACAGCTCTTGCAAAACTTCAATCCTCCCGAAGCAACTCCATCCAAGACCTCGGTCTCACCAACAACCCCACCTTCTTCTCTAAATTTTTCGACAGATACCTCCAAGTTTTGTTAGAGAACTATCTTTCCACAGTTCGAGGGATTTTTTATCTTAAGGTCCGAAAAAGAAGCAAAAAACTAGATCTCTGTTGCCCTCTTTCTCCCCAATCTGTGTCTGTCGTGCGAGATAGCTATCATTTTTTGTTGAAATTGTTGATTGGATTTCATTCTCTTCTTCCGTCAGAGTTCCACGAGATGTTGAAAGGGTTGTGGGGAGTGTTGGTGGAGAAGTTTGGGGAGGAGGAGGGGAGAAGGTATTTGGTTGGCAAGGCTTTGTGTCGCACTATTTGCCCAGTATTGGCTTTGGAGGATTGGTTTGGGGGCGGTGATGGTGAAGAGGACCAGAAAAAGCATACAATCGCCAACAACAACGACGACGACAGTGACGACAACATCCAACAACGAATCCGTCAAGAAATCCCCCCAGAGGCCCGAAACCTTGGAAAACTCGTTGTCAAAATCTTAAAATCAGCAACCAAAGCCTCCCAACCAATCTCCCCCTCACCTCCCCCCTCCTCCCTTGCTCCCTTCCTCACCCAACACCAACCCCTCCTCGAGTCCTTCTTCTTTGTCTTCTTTTTTCCCTTTCTCTCTCCCCCCCCTAACTTCGAATCAAACAAACAAAAAGGACTTTCCACAGCCAAAAAAAATGAACACCTGCGAAAGAGGGTGGTGGAGGAGAAAGGAGGGTGGGGGCTGGGAGGGAGTGGGGGATGGAGGGCAGTATTTGAAGAAGATAAAGAAGAGTCTATGGAGTTTGTAATGCAATTTTTGGGGGAGGCAGGGGAGAAGGAGAAGGAGAGCAGAAAGGAGAAGGGAGAGGAGGAAAAAATACACTTTTTGATGGGGAAGAGGTCATTTTCTTTTTTTGGTTTTTTTTCCCGTTTTTTTCGAAATTCCGGGGATCCTTTTGTCTCTCGTTTTTTTTTTTTTTTCTCTTTCTGTTTCTCTTACCCCCCTCTTTCCTTCTCTTTCAAAAGAAACCAAGACCATTCAAACGGGGATTTTTCTTTTCCTCGAAGTGGGCTATTTCGCAAAACCTCTGCTTCTGGGATTAGTCCTTCATTTCGGTACGTTGGCGGTACACATACTCTCCTAATTCCCTTCCTTTTAATCCTTCTTCTTCTCACCCTCCAACCCTCCCTACAGCTCTTCTTCTGGTCGATTTCTCGAAAGTTCTGATGTTACCCCTCCTATCCCCCTTACCCACCCAATGCGGTCCCCGCCAAAGTCTCCTTTCAGCTCTTCCCGTTTGAATCCATGGAGTTTGAAAAAAAAAAAATCAACTGACTTGGGTGCTGCATCACCCAAGTCAGTTGATTTTTTTTTGAACACCAGTTTAAAATGGTTGGTGTTGTTGGTGTTGTTGGTGTTGTTGGTGTTGATGTTGTTGCAGTTGTATTGCTCTTTGTTTCCCTTTTTGTTTTCAATTTCCCTTTCTTACCCCTTGTCCACCTTTTCCTTCCCTCTTTCCTTCCCCACCAGCCCCCCCGAAAAAGAACTCCCCGAGACATTGTACCTGGCAATGAATGATTTTCTTAACTCTCCAGCAGCTATGTTGGCAATGGCAAAAACTCAGTGGGAAGATAGTGAGACGTTTGGAAGGAGTTGGTATCTGATTTGTAAAAGGTTGGATTTGCATTTGAAAGCGGCAATAGGTTCGTTTTTGTTTTTTTGTTTATTGTTTTGTTTTTTTAAATTTTTTTATTTTTTTTTTTTTTTTTTTTTTTTTTTTTTTTTTTTTTTTT
>MUHK01003425.1:0-20551 GCA_002151225.1 Paramoeba pemaquidensis
GTGTAATGTTGGGTGCAGTAAACAGTACAATTGCTACAGGAGGAGGAGGTGATGGTGAAAATAATGTTGTCATTGGTTCTATTGATTGTAGTATTGGTGTTAATTCTGGTGTTAGAATGGGTGTTTACAGTTGTGCTAATTGTACAATGAATAACCGAAGTCGACATGTAGCAATGATTGGAGCTACTGGATGTAGTTCTAATGATAGTAATGATAGTTATTGTGTGATAGTGGGGGAACAGAGAATAGTTTTGATAATGCCCAAAATTGTTCAATTAGGGTAGTGGGAACTGAGGCTGAATGTAGAAAAAAAGGACAAATTAGAAGGTATGGTAAAAAACAGATTGCTGATATGACTGGAGGAAATATCAATAGATTACTTGTAAATGAAATATTGTACGCTTCTGTAAAGAAAAGACCGGCAAAAAAAAGAAAAGGGGGAAGTTTACCTGCTAATATGATTAAAAAGTTTATTGTTGATAGTCACGAGAAAGACTTAAAAGACGTTGGTGATTACAAAATCGATCGACAATTGTCACATGAATGGGTACGTGTTTATTACAATGACCAAAAAAAACATTGTGTTATTGTGCACCGGGGTAGTGCAGATGCTTATGATGCATGGATAGATCTTCAATTACTTATTCAACACAAAAGTAACAAACGTTTTAAGGTTTCTGAACAAGTGCAAAAGAAAGCTGAGAAGAAATATCGCGCAAAAGGTTATTTCATTACCACATTGGGCAGTTTGGGGCTATCTAGCAGAAGAGTATGGACAAGAGGGTGATGAAGTAATTAGTGTGTCAAAGCCGACTACACCAGGTGATTTATTAACTGGTCGAAAAAAAGGGAAGGATCAATATGATATTCGTTGTGAGCATTACTCAATGGCATGTCTTGAAATACATTTGCACTCATTCTATTATACCTTTAAAAAAGAAAAAAAAATTAATACTGTTTCTTTCGAAACAAGATTTTCATTGAACAAGACCCACCGGACGGTAATGTAAATGGAATTAATTGACCTATTTTCGATTTCCAGTACACTTGAATATCAACTTCACTGATTGGTTGTGATGTTGTTAATGAAATCCACCTATACTCTGCTGTTGGAAAATAGAGAATAGACCCCCTATAACTTTGTTCATCTGTTGTTAAATCAGTAATAATATTAGCGAAATTGTTTCCAGGTCTTGATAATTGAATTAAATTATTATTTTGATACAATTGGGGGTTTGATAGATTTGTAATGATACAAGGAAGTGTACTAGATGTGAAAATTAGGCTACTTACCGGTGTCCATTCAGAAATGGTGCTATATTAATACAATGTAGGATTAAAATATACCTCTATTAATGGATTCAATGCGGTTGGTTGATTTGCTGTATTAAATAAATCGGCTCTGGAGTATAACGTCGCAGTATTAGATGATTCATTCCAAGACATAAAAGGGGATGGCACATCTGCAAAATCTACAGGGTAAATGGCTGGGTTAAGTAATGCATCCGCCTTTAATTTATCCATCGCTTCATTTTATGCTGTATTAACAATTTTCAACACATGATCATAATCATAACACCAATAATATTGAGAATCAACCTGATAACCATTTGGTGTTTGACTAGGAGGTATTGGTGGTGCAACTGTGTCATCGACGGGGACCCAAATTAATGTTGTTAATCCCATAAATCTCCTATCAGTACCATTATCATAAATTAGAATTAAATCATGTAACATTGTATNACACACACACACACACACACACACACACACACACACACACAAAGAGAGCAAAGAGAGGGAGACCAAACTGGGATGTTTTTGTCTTATCTTTTCCTCCCCTTTCCTCCCTCTCTGTTAACCCAGTGATGTTGCCTATATTTTGGATGGTTTACCTGCAACTTTGGAAAATGGTTTTATTAATTATCAAAAGTATCAAATTTGTGCTCGTCTTGTTCTTCAGGTGCTTATTGCAATTTAAAACTTTTTTTTTTTTTTTTTCATTATTGTCGTTGTCTCTGGGATTGGGCTGTTTTATTTTCTTCCTGTTTTTCCTCTTCTCTTCCTCTTCTCATTCTGATTTTGAATTGCAGAGAGAGAGTCGGCAGTCAAAAGGTGGAAAATCTTAACAACAATAATTAAAGAATAAATCAAAAACAGAAGATATTATTTTATTTCTTTCCCCAATTTTTGTTTTTTCTTTTCTTTTTCGTTTTTAGAATCGAATTGCTATTTAACAAAGGTGAGGAAAAGAAAAACAAAAGAAAGAAAAGGAAGCAAAACAAAACAAACCCTGTTCTCCTGAGGGAGGTTGCGCTGGAGGGGGTAAACCAGAAGAGGAATCAGAAGAGGATTCATAAGAGGAATCAGAAGAGGGTTCTTCGGTGGGGGAAACAGAGAAAAAATCAAGAAGAAATTGAGAGTTCTGTTGTTCTAAAATTGAGCTCATTTTTTTTTCTGTTTGTTTCATGATTCTGTAGGTGTAGTCTTGGAAGGGGGGGTTAAGGACAATAGCAACAGAAACAACAACAATAACAACAGCAACAACAACAATAACAACAGCGAATATTTACGTTCACGAGTTCGCGCAACATCGGTGTCAATTTTCACATCCCTCTCATAATCTTTCAAATTGGCCTATTTTTGCATGTAAATAAATCTGGGACTCCCCTTCCCTCTTCCCTCTCTTCTCTTTCCCTCTCCTTCCCTCTCCAAAGACTGACCTCCAAGCACTCGACGAGGACAGTTGGGTAGTTATTTTTTAACAAGTAAAGGCGAAAAAGTTGTTTTTGTTTCTCAACAATTTGTTTTTGATGTTCTTCTTCTTCCTCTCCTAGTGAGTGAGTGAGTGAGTGAGGGAGTGGGGGAGTGAGGGAGTAAGTGAGTGAGTGAGGGAGTGAGGGAGTGAGGGAGTGAGGGAGTGAGTGAGTGAGTGAGTGAGTGAGTGAGTAAGTAAGTGAGTGAGTGAGTAAGTGAGTGAGTGAGTGAGTGGGTGAATGCATGAGTGTGTAAGGAAAGAATCTCTCGCGCCCCTCCCAAAGTGTGAACCTCTCAAAGCAATTCGACATGAATGCGCATAAAAAATGACCATAGCAAAATAAAAGCACCAGAATGCAAGAAAATCATCCTCTTTCAACAGTTCCTGCAATGTCTCGAGCGCTGTGGGAGAGAAGGAGGGAAGAGGGAGAGGAGAGGTTGAGAATGGATTCTGAGGAAAAGAGTGGGGCGGAAGAAAGGGAAGGAGAACTTGATTTCGGTTTGAAGGGTTCTTTTGGGATATGTTCAGCCTGCGATACAGAGGTGACAAGGAGGAAGATTAAAAGAGGAGCGGGAAGATCAAGAACAAGAACAAGAACAAGAATAACAGCAACAATAACAACAAGAAGATAATAAGCCCAAACATTTCCAAAATTTGAAATCTCCTGTTCAAAGTTTTCAGTCTTAATTTTCTGTTCTTTCATTTCTTGTTTCAATTCATTGATCTTTTTTTCTAAGGCCTCTTTGTCTTTCCTGCCATCGTCACTTATCCATCTCCGGGGGAGGGAAGAAAGGGGAGAAGAAAGGGGGGAGGGGGAGGAAAGAGTTGTGGAAGGAAAAACAGAGGGGGAAAGAGAAGAGAAAGAGGGAGAAAAGAACAACTGGGAGGAAGGAGGGGGAAGAAAAGAACGAGAGAGGGGGGAAGAAGCAATTCTCCGCCAAGCCATCCCAAAATGAAGCAAAAAAAAAAAAAAAAAAAGNAAAAAAAAAAAAAAAAAAAAAAAAAAAAAAGCGAAAAAAAAGGAGGGACCGAAAAATCGAAAAAAAATTGATGGGAAACCATCATTTCGCCAAAACTCTTTGTTGGAGTTGCAACAATCGCAAGGGATTGAGAGAAGTGAAATGCAATGAAAATTTTTGATTCATTAAATCTTTAAAAAGTCTGTACAGCATTTCTTCGTTCTCTGCTTTCTTTTACAAAACAACTGGCGTTACTCCACTGGGGGAATTTTCTTTTGTTGATTTCTTTCCCTTCGTCTTTTGAGAAGAGGAAGAGGAAGAGGAAGAGGAAGAGGAAGAGGAAGAGGAAGAGGAAGAGGAAGAGGAAGAGGAAGAGGAAGAGGAAGAGGAAGAGGAAGAGGAAGAGGAAGAGGAAGAGGAAGAGGAAGAGGAAGGGGTAGGCTCGGGGAGAGCAAAGCCACGAGGGTTGATGCTGACCGTCTTGGTGATGTTATCCGTTTTGTAAACTGCAAAAAATTGAGATAAGAAGAAAAGAAAAAAACAAAAAGGAAAAAGCTGAATGAAAGACAGACCTCCAATGAGCCAGTCAGCGAGCTCGAACATGTTATTGCGCAAACTAATAATGATAAACTGGGCATTTTTTGTCCTTTCTTTCAAATAATGGGCAACTGAATGAATATTATGAGAAGAAGGAAAGGGTGAAGTAAAGCAAAACCACCAAACACCAAAAAATAAAATTAAAATTATCAAGCAAAAGAAAAAATACTCACCAATCGAAACATTCCTAAAATCTAGAGCGGCATCGATCTCATCCATCACATACAACGGGGTAGGTTTAAAATGGTGAAGAGCAAACACCAAAGCGAGAGAAGAAAGGGTTTTCTCCCCTCCAGAAAGGTTCGAGATGTTTTTCCAGCTCTTTTTTGGGGGTCTGACGGTGAAAATAATCCCCTCGAAGGGGTCCATCGAGTCAACTTGCTCCAATTCTGCATCTCCTCCAAGGGTAATCATTCTGTACATTTCCTTCAACTATTTTGAAATAACAAAAAAAAAAGGATGAGGAAAAAATAACAGCAACAAGGGTCGTAAAAAAAGAACAGCACAACAAACCTTCATACTGATGATTTTGTACCCCTCCATAAACATATTCCTCCTTTTGTCTTTGTATCCAACCCACAAATCCCGTGCCTCATCTCTCCTTTTTGTAATTTCTTCCAGTTCCGCATTTCTTGCCTCTCTATCCTTCCTTTTCGAGCGATATTGCCCCAAAATTCCCAAATTAGGGCTGGTATCTGGGAGGTTTGGTTAGAAAGAATGTCTATCCATCTCTGCCTTCCTATTTTGCCTGTCTCCTCCTTGTGCTCAACCAACCTTGTAATTGCTTTTCGCATTGAAAGATGGTTCTTTTCAACTCGGAAATAGAATATTCCCTCAGCTCTTCATTCGACAACATTGGCATCTCATCGATCCTTCCCTCCTCCTCTCCTCCCTCCTCTCCCGTTTCTTTGTTTTCCCCCTTCTCTCCTTCTGCTTCTTCTCCCTCTTCTCCCTCCCCTTCCTCCCCTTCCTCCCCTCCTTCCCCCGTCTTCTTAATTTGTTTCTTCTTTTCAGCTTGGTCCAAATCGAGATCTTGACATAAAATTTTGAGTTGTGTGGCGAACTCTTCGATGGTTTGTTTGAAATTATCCCCCTCTTTTTTGCATCTCAAATAGGTTTTTGAGATATCTAATGTTTTAAAGAAAATTTTGGTCAATCAAAGAACGAGATTAAGAAAAGCTAATGAAAACCAACAACAAAAAACAGCCACCCCGCAAACAAACCGTCAAATTCTTGTTGCAATTGCACCAATTTCGTCCTCTTTTGGGCCGTTTCCGCCTTTGTCTCCTCATATATTTGTTGGAGCTCTTGCAATTCCTCGGCCTTTTCTTCCACCACACTCTCAGCTTCATTGTATTTCAATTTCAATCCACTTGCAGCTTTTCGGAGGGAGTTTAACTTTTTTTCTAAGTCAGAGCTTTCTTTTTCGAGCTTTTTGATGGCGGCGTCGATTGTCTAGAGTTTAAGAAAAAGAGAATTTGGTCAGAACCGAAATGTTTTGCAAACCGCAACATGAAAAAACGCTTGTACAACAACAACAACAACAAAAAATTACCTCAATCGATTGAACGAGCTTAGGGTGGGATTTCTCCAGCGACTTCTGTTGTACTTCCGTTTTCGTAATCTTCGTCTGAAGAGAGTCTATCCTCTCTGTAAAACTCTCAATTTTTGATTTTTGAGCACGAACTTTTATCCCCCCCACCCCAGAAAGTTGAGCAGACAGCTCTGTGTTGTGAAGGAGAGAGGCAGGGAGAAGGAGGGGAGAGGGAATGAGGAAAAGAAAAAAAAGACATCCATTGACCTCGTTGTCCACCTTTCTCCCTCTCTATCCCATCCCTCTTCGTTCCTCCCCCAAACCTTCAATTTCTTTGCGAAGAGGAGCAGCAGTTTTTCTCTCCTTTGCCAGGAGCTTTTCTTGCTCTTCCATCTCTCCCTTCACCTCATCCCATCGTTTTTTCTCTTTTGCTGAAAGAGTCGATTGGTTTTTGCTCTTGGAGACAGACTGGAGCTGTTTGTTGATTTCTTTTTCTTGAGTGACGAGGCTTTCTTTGTCCATTTCAAGCTGGTTTTTTGTAATTGCTGGTGAGGAAAAAACAAACAAACAAAACAACAAAGCAACTATATGAATAAACAAAAAACATACAGTTTCGAGTTTTGGCTCATCACCACTCAGATTTTCTGTCATGGATCTCAATTCTTTCTCGACGTTATCTCTTTCCCCCCTCAATTCCTCCAAACGATGAAGAGTTTGGTTCAATTTTTTGTTTACTTCGTCAATTTTCCCTTGGATTTCTTGGGGAGATTCGTCGCTCTGAAAAGGAAGGAAGATGAGAAGGAAGCTCTGTTTAATGTAACAAAGCAGCAATAACAAAACAAAGAAAAGCAAAATACATCACAAACACAAGCAAACAAAAAAAACAAAAAAAAACCGTCTGCAAAGAAGAGCCCATCCCTCCTTTGTTCACTCGATTTCCTCCACCAGACATCGCCCCACTTGTGTCAATTAACTGCCCTTGAAGGGTAACTACTCTCCATCTCCTCCCCGAAACGCTTGATACCTAAATAAAATATGAGAAGAAAGATCGAGGAAGGAGGAAAAAAAACCAACCAAACAACGCGCACCCACACAAAACGTACACAAACACAAATACAGAAACAGACAAGAAAACACAAAATACACATACCTTCATCGCCTGGTCCAGATTATCTGCCACGAGAGTATTGCGAGCGGCAAGCCAAAAAGCAGGAATAAATCGCTCTTCTCGAGGCTTAATCAAATCCAACAAACGAGGGACATTCGAAGGGGTAGAAAGCTTAGAATAGCGATAATTTTGTTTGTTAAGAGCAATAAAAGTCGCTGTTCCCAAGCCATTTTTTCTTAAAAAGTTGACACATTTTTCGGCAATTTCGGTGTCTGTTGGAAGGGGCAAAATAAATAAAAATAAAAATAACAATCATTCATAACAGAGGCAAGAAAAAAAAAAGATAGCAAAAAAGAAAAAAGAAAAACAAAAAAGAACTTTCTACAACAATGTTGTTGAGTGCAGGGCAAGCCGTTGTGATTGCAATGTCATACTTGGGATCAATCGCTCCGAGATCTCCCAATCGACCATAGATTCCCTTGACCCCCTGCAATGATGAATTCTTCGTTAATTTTTTTTCTTCGCAAGGGAAAGGAAAAAAAAAAAAAAAAAATGACCATTTTCTTCTTCAACTTCATCAACTCTGACAGAATCTTGCTCTGCGACTTCGTCGAACTCAACGAACTCACATATTCATTCAATTTCGACTTAAGCTCATGGCTTTTTTCGACTTGAACAGTCTCCTCATCACTGAGAGCCGCAGCCCTCTTTTCCAGCTCTGGAACAGCTTTCTTCGATTGAGCAATCCTCGCCTTCAACTCTTTAACCTGTAGGAGGGCTGGTCAGAGGAAGAGGGAGAAAACCACCAGAGGGAGAAGGGGGCATTTGAGAGGGAGAGAGACCTGTTGAGTTGCATTTTGTTTTCTTTCTTCAATACTTTTCAAGGTTTCTTTGAGTTGGTTGTAGTGGGAGTTAGCCTCGTTTGCTTTTTCATTCAGCAGATTTTCCTCTGATTGCAACAACTAAAATTTTGTTTGTTAAAAATCAATAAAGCCAAACAAAATATCCAAAAGCCAAACCTTCAATGCAGACTCAACTTCACAAATTTTCTTATCGAAAGGCATCAATTTTGTCTGTTTCTTCTCCATTTCCTCCTTGAACCCTTTTGTTTCCCCCTAAAGCGCAAAAAATGTTAGGGGGACGTTTAAAAAACAAATAATAATAATAATAAAAACCTGGAGACTCTGATAGATCTCTTCTAAAACCCCTTCTGCTTCCTCCAACCCCTCATTCAACTCCTCTATCTCTTGGCTGTACTCTTTCAAATCTTGAGAGTTCGCTTTTTGTTGGGTGTTGTTGGTGTGGATATTGGCTTCGACTTTGGTTTTTTTGGCATTTTCTTTTTTGATGAGAGTGTTTTTGTGCTGGAGAGGGGGGAAGGAGTTAGGGGCATTCAAGACATACGAATAAAAATGAAGATAAGAAGAAAATGTAAAAAAGAAATACCTTGATCTCGTTGGTCAAACTCAACTCATTTTTCTCGAAATCAACCCAATCAGCCTTCACAACCTCCAACTGTTTCTGTAACTTTGTCACCTCCTTCAAAGAAGAATTATACTTCGTCTCACAATTCCTCAAAACCTTTTGGTTTTCATCCTGCTCATTCTTCTCCAATTCCAAAGTCTTCTCCTTCTCCTTCACCCCTCTCTCCAGCTTCTCCCCCCTTGACCTCAAACCCATCAACTCAATTTGTTTAATTATCCCTTCACTTCGAATCACTTCTGCAGAGGTTGTCAAATAACCTTTCGCCTCCTCAACCGGCTTCCTCATCACCCCCAACTCCTTTTCGAGGGCTCGAAGCCGATTCAAAACTGTCGTTCTCTCTTCTGAGACCTTTTCAACCTGCTCGTATGAGCTCTGGATGGCTTCGACAAATTGAATGGAGCCGATGATATCTTCTAAGTATTCCAACAACCCAGTTTCGTTGTCGTTTGCTCCCTGAAAATTTTGGGGAGAGGAAGAGAATTTTAAGATAAACCTTGGAGTGAAACAACAAAGGGGAGATCAAAGACATAAAGGAAGTAAGTAAGAAAAAAAATGAAGTAAACCTTAGGTTTCATGAGAGAAATCTGTTCGACTTCTCCCTGCAAAATCAAAAATCGGTTGTGATCAAGATCAATTCCCTTCTTCTTCAAAGCAGTGACTACGTCACCTTTGGTAGCTTTTGTTCCGTTGATGGTGTATGTACTCAATCCATCTTTTTTCACCGTCCTGGAAACGCAAAGCCCAGAATCTGGGACAGTAGAAGCACCACTCTGGAGTGAGTTGGTGAGTTTGCTTGTTTCATTGACTTCTCTCCTTCCTCAACAAACCGGATCAGAAGGGTCATCAATCACTTCTTCAAAGTACACGGCCACAGAGGCAAACGTACAGTTGGGCTGAGCAGGGGAGGAGTGAATGAGTTCGGAAGCTTTTTTCATCCGAATTTTCTGCGAGGCAAATCCAAAAACAAAAAGGAGACTTCAGGGGACAAAGGTTAGAAGGAAAAGGGGGAAAGAAGAAAACAAATAGAAAATACCTGTCGATAACATTTGATTTTCCACTTCCATTTGGCCCCACAACAGCTGAAAATTGATGGTTGAAAGGTCCAACTGTGTGTTTTCCTCCATACGACTTTGGTTGTGAAGAGGAGGTGAGTAAGTGAGGGAGAGAAGCGAAAAGGGGAGAGGCTTTACCTTGAAATTTTCAAGAACAATTTTTCGCAACACTAAACGGGGCCTTCCTTTGTTTTCCGTTGGAGTGGTTCCATCCTCGGAACTCATCATAGAGGGAAAAGAGAGAGAGAGAGATAAAGAGAGGGAGATAAAGGGAGAGGGACGCAACAGAGAAATTCAAAACAAAAAATTCGGACCGTTGCGATTTTCAAAAATTGCGCCGTTGCGATTTTTTTTAGCGCGCCAAATCCTCTTTTTTTTCTTTTTTTCTTTTTCTTTTTTTTCTGCCAAGGTCGTCAGGCAACAAGGTTGTCACGCTCTCTTGTTACAACATTACCTCCAAGCAATGCAATCGTTGAACAAAAAGGATCTTCCTGTCACCTTCTCTGACCCCTTGGTCCTTGGAAACCCCGCGGAAGAAAGCCCCACCACCGAAGTCGCGGTTAGGAATGAGAACAGTGACACCCCCTTTTTCCAAAGACTTTTCGTCCCGGACGAAAAGGTTGATGGCGCACGGTTTAGTTTGTTGGCGAAGGGGGATTTGGAAACAATTCCAAGTTTTGGGCTTTTGGGGTGCTTAAAACCCTCTTCATCCTCTTCATCCTCTTCATCCTCTTCATCCTCTCCATCTTCTTCATCCTCATCATCTTCACCCCCACCTTTTCGATCTATTTTCTCCAACGCCCATGGGGTTTATCTCAACACCCATCACCCATTTTGTTTTGTTGCTGTTGGTGTCCAGGGGTCAGGAAAATCCCATACAGTTGCAACTGTGATGGAGAATTGTCTCCTCGAAAACAAGGGCCTCCACTCGCCCAAAAAACAAATCCAAACATTGGTTTTCCATTATGATGAAGTTTCGTCAAATTTTTGCGAGGTAATGTTTCTGTGAGTCCAGTTTCACTATCATTTTAATTCATATTTTTTCTCCTCCAATCACAGGCCGTTACACTCTCATCCCGCAATCCAAATCTGTGTGCTAACTTGACCGTTGTCCCCAGCATCACCATTTTCGTTTCTCCCTCTTATTTTCGCCAAAGGAAAAAGTTTTACGGTGACCTCCCGAATTGTAAGGTCAAACCTCTCCTCTTCAAATGGTCCCGCCTCACTGCAGAGCAAATCAAAAATTTGATGAGAATTGAAACTGGAGACAATGTGCCTCTCTACATGAGTGCCATTCTGGATATGCTGCGCAAAAAGCAAAAGGCTGACCGCAGTTTCTCCTCTTTTCTGGAGTTCGAAAACGCTGTTTCCCAGCTTCGTTTGTCTCCCGCACAAAAGGTGACCCTCCAGCAGAGATTGAATTTGTTGTCATCATTTATCGCGGAGCCCAGGGAAGATGTTGTTTTGGAGCGGTGTGATATTATTGATTGTGGGTCGGCGGTTGCTGTTGTGGACTTGACAGATCCGATGATCTCTGAGCAAGAAGCCAATGGGATTTTCAAGGTAAGGGCTCGGAAGGATGTGAAATATTATCAACAAATACTAAAATCTTTCCCTTTAGGTCGTCCTCTCTCATTTTCTTTCTAGCAACGATAAACCAAAGCTTGTTGTTTTTGATGAGGCCCACAAGTACCTCTCGGCCGAAGACCAGCTGTCCAAGTCAATCATTTCCATTGTTCGACAGATGAGACATAGTGGTACACGAGTCCTGATTTCTACTCAATCCCCCCTTACTATTCCTCCTGAGTTGTTCGAGTTGGTTTCGGTTGTTGCTTTGCATCGGTTTCACAGTTCCAATTGGTTTTCATACCTGAAGATGAGACTTCCGTTGCAAGAAAAAAATTTTGATCAAATTTTGGAGCTTCCGACAGGCCGGGCACTCGTTTTTTCTCCTAGTTGGTCGACTCTTCTAAGGGAAGTGGAGAGGGAGGAGGGGGAGCGAGAGAGAGTTGGTATTAAAGAGGTCCAGATCCGGGAGAGGGTGACTTTTGATGGGGGGAGATCGAAAGTTTGATTTGGTTGTTGGTTTGTTGGTTGTTGGTTATTGGCCTTTTCGTTTTTTTGAAATCACAAATAAATCTTTTGTTTAGAAAAAACTTTGACTTTATTTTTTTTTTTCACACCCCCTTAATTTTTCTCTTCCGAGCAGGCGAATATTGTTTAATCCACTGCAAAATTTGATCAGTTCGAATATTTTGGTTATTTTTCATTGTTTGTTGGATTTGATTTTTCATTTGGCTGAGTGATGGTTGCGTTGAGGGATACTTCCTTACCTTGTGTGGTTTCACCGGGGGCTTCTTTCTGGTCCTAGCCTTCCTCTCTTTCAGCTTCTGCAACAACATAATAACAATCACCCTCTCAAAATAAAATGTGACGACCATATCAGATAGTCCCACCACCAACACCACCACCCGGAACCATAATGGCATCAAAGCCAGTTGCATCTTCTTTCGCACCCACTCACTCGGAAACAGAACGATGTAACATGTGGTCAATGAGCATATCACCAAGGCAAACAAAAACCATCGATTGGAAAAAATCGATTTTCGAAACGGTTTGGAAATAGAAAAAGCAATGCATGTGCCAATGTATTGTGCGAGAGAGACGAAAAACACCGCTGTCACACTGTCCCCCAACACGTTAATCTCGTCTGTTCTTCCTAAATTCGGGGAATAAAATTCTGTGTTGAGGAGCATGAAGAAGATGAGGAGTTGGTAGATGATTTGGATTGCACATTGACCAAACACAGAGACTAATACTCTTTTGGAGATGAGCGCGGCGGTAGGGCGCTCGCTGGGGAGACTTTCCGTCGCAGCTATGAGAAAAAGGGGAAAAAAGGGGAAGAGAGTGGAGGAAAATGAGTCTTTCTCTTTCTCTCTAATCCCTTCCTCCCGACAAACCTGTTTTCCCCATCAAAAAAGCAAAAGGAAGAATCAAAAACATATCAACGTACAAATACTGAAGATCGCTCAGCATTGCGTTAACATTATCAAGGATGAGTACACTAGTAAACTGGATGATAGAGTACAGCGCCATGTATTTGAAACAATTAAAAGAGGTAACAAGAGCACACCGCCCTTCTCGGAGGAGGGCAACAACACTACATGAGAAGGAAGTGGGTGGCGAATGAATAATAAGAAAGGTAACACAGGCAAAACAAAAACAAAGACAAAATAAAAAAACAAAATAAAACCTTCCAATGCTGTCCACTTTGCTGGTAAAAGAAGCAGCAATAGATGCTTCAGCCTCTGAAAGAGAAAGACCAACCTAAAAAAAAAAATGAAGACAGGACTTTACCAAAGGTGTTTACACACCCTTCCCCACCCACCTCTGCTGTTTTTAGACTCTGGCAATCATTTGCTCCATCTCCAACCATAGCTGTTGAATAGCCAATGCCTATACAATGTTCCACCAAGAGAGCCTTTTGTTCTGGTTTCATTCGAGCGAAAATGGCTCCGTTTGTGAGGATTATGTGGAGCAAGAGGGTGGGAGAGTTGGGACCCTGGAGAGGGGGAAAGGGTAAGCGAACAAACAAACAAGTGAACAAAAAAAAATGAATACTTCTTTGAGATAAACCCTGGCAAGATCTTCATCGAGGCTATCTTCGACAAAATCAGGAACGAGAATAGAGAAGGCTGGCCCTGTCACCCCAAGAGCAAAAGGAGAGGAGATATCAAGAGGAGAAGACATGTGCAAAGGGCTATTGGACCCATAAGAGAGGGCGGGTTGTTTGCTCTGAAAGAAAAAAACAGTTGAGGAAAACAGGGAGAAAAAATAAGAAGAAAAAAAAAACATCCAATCTCCTCACTTACCTCATATCTACCAGTTTCATTGGAATTACCATACAAAGCGTCAACCCTTTCTGCTGTTTCCAAGTAGTGAGCAAAGAGGGGAGCGAAGAATTCCTGATAAGTGGGAAAGGGGGTGAGTGAGTGGGCAGGTGGGCGGGGGAATAAGTCAACAAACTTCGGTGGAATATTCTTGGGGTTTGGGTTGCTCTGCATTTTTCCAGACAATTGTCTTTTCTTCTCCTATTCTGGAGGAGAGGGAGGGAGAAGAGGGTGAAGAGAACAGTTAGTGCCTTTTTTGTTTTCTTTTTCTTTTTCTTTTTCCTCGCTCTTTTTTCTTCTCTTTCCCACCCCACAAACTCGGTCAAAGTTGTCTTCACATCTGAAACAAACAGAGGAACCCCTAAAAAAATGAAAAGAAAAGAAAAGAAAAGAAAAGAAAAGAAAAGAAAAGAAAAGAAAAGAAAAATTAGACATCTCAATTTTCTAAACCTAACCCAACCACCAACCTGACGGTACAATTCCGCATTCTCTTCCCACTGCAAGTGCAGTGAGGGGATTATCTCCAGTGATCATAATTGTGCGAAAATGAGCGTCATTTAATTGCTGGATATGACCAGTTGTATCCGATTTAAGCTTATTTTGCATTATTAAGAACCCTTTTTTTTTTTTTTTTTGGGGGGGTTNAAAAGAAAAGAAAAGAAAAGAAAAGAAAAGAAAAGAAAAGAAAAGAAAAGAAAAATTAGACATCTCAATTTTCTAAACCTAACCCAACCACCAACCTGACGGTACAATTCCGCATTCTCTTCCCACTGCAAGTGCAGTGAGGGGATTATCTCCAGTGATCATAATTGTGCGAAAATGAGCGTCATTTAATTGCTGGATATGACCAGTTGTATCCGATTTAAGCTTATTTTGCATTATTAAGAACCCTTTTTTTTTTTTTTTTTGGAGTGGTTGTTATGAAAAGCCATACAAATAGAACAGCAATCCTACATCGACACCCGAACACACACACAAAAAAAAAACCTAGAAATTCTAAATCTTTTTCAAGGTCAACCCGGGGGAGACGTTGAAGTTGGTTTGAGGGGAGCGCAGGAACAGAGCGCTGCCCACAAGCAAGAACACGAAATCCTGGGTGGGCGAGTGAGTGGGAGGATGAGCGAATGAGTAAGTGAGTGGATGAGCGAATAGGTGAGAAGTGAGAACCTTTTTGAACGTAATCAAGAAGAATTGACTCAAAGTTGGGGGGAAGAGTGTGGGGCTGGCAGAGAGAGGCAATCATTTCTGGTGTGCAAAGGCGAATCTCAGATTAGCAAATATGAAGAGAAAGCAATCCGACAAAAAACAACGACTATTCACCTGGTGACCCCTTACAAAAAAGTTTCATTTCGTCGCATACGTGATCTCCTGTAGAAACGCCTGCAATGACTGACATTCGCTGAAGACTCGCCGAAAAACCGAACCGACGCAGGATAAAAATGTTGGTCGTATCCGTGGGCATGTAAGAGATATTGGAGGGGGAGGACTGGGGAATGTGGGGGGTGGGGTCTTTCTATGCGGAAAAGAAGGGAGTAAGGGAAAGAAGAGAGAGNATGACAGAGAGAGAGAGAGAGAGAGAGAGAGAGAGAGAGAGAGAGAGAGGGAGAGAAAGAGAAAGAGAACTGCGAGAAGGTGAGCTTTTTCTTCAGCATGAATATATCCAGGATCTTCAAACCCCAAATCTTTTTCACTTCTTTCTCTGAAAAAAAAAAAAAAAATAAGAAAAAACTGTCGACTTCTCTCTTCTCTTTTTGTTCTCTCAATAACCTTTGCTCGGCTGAGTGTTCAAAATAGCTCTCTAAATCTGGCTTCACTGTGGCTAAGATCTCATACTCTTCCCCCTCCTTACTTTTTGCAGAAGAATGGGCAGAAGAGGAGGGAGAGGGGGCACCATGAGAATCATCGAAAATCCAATCAGTTGCGAGAAACATTTTCACCTCCAGTGGATCACCGACCAAATCTTCTCCGATTCTTGAAACAAAAAAATTATGAAAACCAAGACACAAGATTATTTCATGTAGATATCAGATTGTAGGTGAGGGATTACCTGGCTAAACTATGACAACATACTAAACATTTCACCATATCTTCTCCTGCTGCTGCCACTCGAGGGCGGAGAGGAAGATCAAAATCCTGAGAGATACTGAGCAAGAGAAAAAAAGAATGGAAAGAAAGTAAAAGGAACAAAAGAAAAGAATTAAAAACGTGATGAGGAGTAAGAGAAACAACACCCAAGACACCCAAATCTGATTCAGTAAGGGTCCCCGTTTTGTCAAAACAAATAAGATTCAATTTTCCTGTCATACAAAAAATTAATTATTTTATCTCCTGCATGTGTGTGTGTGTGTGTCTGCGTGTGCTCACATGTAACCTGCAATATTGATACGAGGGGGAGATGTACAATAAATTTGCTGAGTCCTAAATGTGAAAGTGAGTGGAAAGAACACCATTTGAATTGCCATTTTTTTAAAGACATTTTTACCTAAGCCGTTCCAAAGCAAATGAAATTCCAACAGACATGGCCACAGGGAGTGCAGGAGGAACCACAATAGTGATTAAATCAAGAGAATTTAAGATCATTTCTTTTGGGATAACATCAAACTTGATAGATAAGTACACGTTGTAGCAGAAGCCAACCCTAATTGGGGGAATGAGACAGGAACGAAGGGGAAAAAAAGAAAGCGAAATACTTACAAAGCAATCATACATAAAACACCAATAAATTTGAAAGAGTCTTGATAAAACCTAAATTTATGGGGTTTTGGGAATAGCATTGCACGAACGAGCTCTCCTTTTGAGGTTGAATAGCCTGACAAAAAAAGTGAGCAAAAAATCAAAAAATGCGTAGCAATAATTTGACAAGCAAATCCCAGACAAATGTCAACAACAGATCAGACCTGTTCTCATCACCAGCCCCACCACACGAGATTCATACGGAGAAGAGGGGGAGAGAGAATAAGAAGAAGAAGATGGTGATGATGATGATGATGATGATGATGATGATGATGATAATGATGATGATGATGATGATGATGATGATGAAGGCCGGGTTTGCACAACTCTCGTTCCACAAAACAAAGTGTGAGTCTACAAATACAAGAAAGTGAGTCTTTGCAGGGAATATCAAATCAACGCAAACAAAAAACCTGATCCTTATCTGCATCATAAATGGTGTGTTGTTCGGAGGTTGGGAGAGGAGCTTTGGGAATAGGGATGGATTCTCCAGTGAGCATACTCTAAAATTGTTCATTGCTGAAATTAGCACTTCAAAAAAAACAAGAACAACGGCCTTAAATCCCAACCTCATTAACTACACAATGACCACTCAACAGAACCATATCACAGCAAACATCAGAGTTATCTTCGATTTCTACAATTGATCCAGGGATAAGGTCAATCATTTTTCTTTGGACCCATTCCAATGTTGATCTGAGGGGAGGGAGAGGGGAAGCAGATTTCCTTCAGCATACAAACAACTCATGGACTCTCTTCTCTTCTTCTCCTTACGGAACAAACCCTCTTATTTCTAAAACATTGACGAGTACAGATTCATTGCCGTGTGCGAGTTCCCTTAAACGCATAATATTTGTTCTTGTTTCGTACAATTCCCAACAAGCAGAAATGAATGAAGTGAGAAAAATGCAATATGCATAAACTCTAAAGAAATAGTGAGAAAAATGCTGGTTCCAAAATCAATAAAAAAAATGGCTTTCAAATTCCATCACACACCTGTACTTTTCAACAATCCAAAGCACGACAGAAAACATTTGAAAAAGATAGAAGGGGGTGAGGACTTCATTAAGGAGAAGAGTGGGGATAGAAGGGAGAGGGACATAGATTCTGTTTTCTCCAAAGATCTGTCGGGAGAAAGAAAGAGAAGATGAGAGAAGATGAGAAGAGAAAAGAAGAAGAATACAAAAAGAAGAAAGCAAAAATTAAAGACCTCAACACGGCTGTGAACTTCTCTTTCCTCCAAACCCCTTGCATATTTTTCATGAATTTGTGTGTAAGTCAATACATTTTGCTGTTGACAAAGGAAGAAGTGGGTCAGAGAGAGGGCTGATATAATCGAGCATTTTTTTTTTTGTAATGAACCAGAAGGAACCTCAACGTCAAAATGGACAGGAAAAAATAAATTCAGGCTCTCCTGGAACCCATATCGGATGTGTCTGTACATTATCGACAACATTACTCTCCCTTTCTCCCCTTCATCCCACTCTGTCCCTCCCTCTTCTTTTGCTGTTTGATTATCGTACAAGGGAACACCACCAAGCATAACACCAAGATTTCGGGGGTAGGAAACCATCTGGGGGAGATGAGTGAGCGACTTTTTCTTCTTTTTGTTTTCTCTTTGTTTCCTCTTCTACTAACAAACCTCGGCCATACATACATCTATTGGGTTTTCAGGGTCCCATGGACGCTTAACAACAACTAACTGAGCATCTTTCAGTGGGGATTTCGCGTATGCGATTTTCACATAGATTGTTGGGTACCACCTTGATCAAAAAAAAAAAAAAACTCAGCAGCGGCAACAACAACAAATAACAATTTTCAAAATGATGACCTGTTGACCAGGGACAAAATCCCTAAAGAAAGAAAAAGAAGAAAGTAGTACCTTGAAGAAGGAGAAAGGTTAAAAAGGAAGAACAAAAAAAGAAAGAAAAAAGATACAATATATCTCCTCCGGTCTTCTGAATAAACCCTTCAAACTCCAGACCTTCCTCAGAAGAAGAGGAAGGGGGAGAAGAAGAGTCAGGGGAAGAAGAGGAAAGACGGGAGGGGTCCTCTGCTTGGATTTTCATTTTCCTTCCCCAGAGAAACAAAGAGACAGAAAACAAAAAATGAGAAAAAGGCGAGAATTATTCTTCGAGTAGATCGATTCGCCGATGGCCATTTTTTTTATTTTTTTACATTTTTTTTTTTTTTTTTACAGTTTGAGGAGTCGTTGGAGCAGAGGAGTCTGAAGGTTGGTCAGCCGGGCACTTTCCCTGCCATGTTTGTCGATGATTTCTTGAAGCCGTAAATACTTTTTTGATTTTTCGCTCATAAACAACTCCCCAAGATCGCTCTGTTGCTTTTGGGCCTGTTTTATGGGAAAGTGAGGGATGGGGGAAAAATCAAAAGAGTAAACAAAAAAAAACCTGTGTTTGAGAGGCAAGAATGCGATTAATTTCATCATTAAGCTGTTCAATTCTTTCTGAGAGCTCTTTTCTTTTTCTTTCTCTATCTCGATTCAAAAGTTCCCACCTCTCTTTTTCACTTTCATTTTCACTTCCATCTTCACTGGCATTTTCACTTGCATCTTCACTTTCATCTTCACTTTCATCTTCACTTTCATCTTCACTTTCATCTTCACTTTCATCTTCACTTTCATCTTCACTTTCATCTTCACTTTCATCTTCACTATCACTTACATTTTCACTGTCATCTTCACTTTCGTCTTCACTTTTATCTTCATTTTCATCTTCACTTTCATCTTCATTATCACTTTCATTTTCACTGTCATCTTCACTTTCATCTTCACTTTTATCTTCACTTTCATCGTCATTTTCATCTTCACTTTCGTCGCTGATGTTTACCACATTTCTTTCATCGACATCGTCATTTAAATAAGAGAGGAAGTCGGAGACGCTTTCAGTTTCTTCTTCTGTTTCTTGAACCCTTCTTCTCAATTCTTTCATAGACAGTCTTTGTGGGGTTGGAAGTTCTGGCCCCATCTCTTCATCGCTCTCCTCACCTCCTGGATCACTCTGGCTGTTTACACTTTCTACATCCCCCCCTTCCCCTTCTTCCTCCACCCTTTTTCCTTCAACATGCTCCCCTTCCCCTTCTTCCTCTGCCCTTTTCCTTTCTTCTCTCTCCATTGGAAAAGGAAATATCAACTGTCGAGAGAAACGAAGCATAAACATCCCCCCAGAACACCTTAAACCCCCCTCCGAGCCAACCGCAGGCCGTTTTCTCCCAAAATTGTTTCCCAAGAGAGGCTGACCCCTCTTTCTTTTACCCCCTCCCTGAGTTTCTGTGATTGAAGGACCTAAGGAATGGTGGTCAAAAAAAAGCAAAAAAATGAAGGGAAAGAAAAGGGATGATCGACCTTCCATGGCGCGAACAACAGCGAAAAAAGCTGGCTCGGTTTTCGTCCGAAAAAATTGTTTGAAAAACCAATGCCCCATTCAAAATAAAAACAGTGGTGTGTTTGATTTCTCCCCCTCACTTCAAGATCCCCCCCCAATCTCCCTCCCTCTTCCTTCCCTCCCCTCTCCCCTTTCCCATGAGGGATGTACAGAAATAAAGCACCGGCTCATTTTTTTTGGTTTTTTTTTGGAGGAAAAAGGAGGAGGAGGGCCCACATTGTGTACAGTCGATGGCAAAGAGCGTGGGCAATGCTTTTCTTGGTGAAGTGGTTTGCAATATCCCTTAAAAAATCGCCTCCCAAGACACCACAAAAAATTATCGAACCAACCAGGTAATCCTGGGTAAACATTTTGCAGTTGGATGGGGTCACCTGGAAGAAGAGCAGCGACAAAATTTTTCATCCCTTTCCAACAACAGGGGCCGAGGAGAGGCAAAAAATGATGTATGGGAGTCAATTCAAATATTTTCATTCAAACATCATACAAATTCATTTTTATTTTCCCAGATTATTTTTTTTTTTTGTTTTTTTTTTTTTCGCCAAGGCCGATGGCTCGGAAAGAGAGCAACCGAGAGAAAGAAGAGGAAGGAGAAGAAGAAGGAGAAGAAGGAGAAGAGAAAGAAGAGGAAGAAGGGGAAGAAGGACAAGGAATTTATCAGGGGAATGTAAATAAAAAGGGGGAAGCAGAAGGGCGAGGGTCGGTTGTGTACAATGAGGGGGTGGAGTTTGTGGGGCATTTTCATGCAGGGCTCAGACATGGTCGAGGAACTCTCGCTTTTGCTTTGGTTCATTTTTCTTTTTTCTTTTTTCATTGTGTTTATGCTAACTCATTTTTTAGGACTATGGGGTCGAGTACTTGGAAGGGAGGTGGGAAAATGACGAGTTAGAGGGGTTGGGCACGTACACTTTTCGTGATGGTTCTCTCCTTGTGGCAAATTATGTGGACGGGTCTGCTTGTGGAGAAGGATATGAAGTTGATCGTTCGTTGACTTGTTGTTGTTGTTGTTGTTGTTGTTGTTGTTGTTGTTGTTGTTG
>MUHK01003436.1:2401-12700 GCA_002151225.1 Paramoeba pemaquidensis
TTTTTTTTTTTTTTTTTTTTTTTTAATTTTTTTTTTTTTTTTTTTTTTTGACCCCTCCAGGATTTATTGTTGGAGAGTATGCGGACCTAATCGAAGACCATTACCAAGTATTAGAATACCTCCTACATACAAGAGTTTTGCGTTTTAAACCCTCAATTCAGAGCATTTTTCTTCAAAATGCTGTAAAATTAATTATATTTGTGGCGGGGCAGGTGGAGGCTGGAGGAGGAGAGGAGGGGGGAGAGGGGGAAGGGGAATTTGATTTTGATGATTTAGGAGATATGATTGATTTGTTGAAAGAAAGTATCGAGCCTTTTATGGCGAGTAACCATATTGAAGTGCAGGAGAGAGCTTGTTTTGCTGATCAATTTGTAAAATTTATTGAGGAAAGTCAAGAGGAGGGAGGAGGGGGAGAGGGGGAGGGGAAGAAGGAGGGGTTGGGGTTGTCTGCTTGTACTTTGTTTGATTTTGTTCTGAATCCTGTTACTAATCGAGCTCAGAGGAAAGTTCCTGTTCCACAAGGTTTGTTGTTTGTTTGTTTGTTTGTTTGTTTGTTTGATTGATTGATTGATTGATTGATTGATTGATTGATTGATTGATTGATTGTTTGTTTGTTTGTTTGTTTGTTTGTTTGTTTGTTTGTTTGTTTGTACTTATTTATTTATTTATTTATTTATTTATCGGTATTGGTTGTATCTGTTTGAAAATCTTAGTACACAACATATCTCTCTTCTCACCTCCCCTTCCCTTTTCAGGTCTCTCTCTTGATGAAATAATCAATGGAGCCTCTAAAGAGGGGGAAGATGAGGACTATGGCCCAAGTTATTGGTTAGAAAAAGCTTTCTCATTCAGCCCCTCCCCCCCAACCTCCTCCCTCTCGTCCTCTGTCCCCTCCCTCTCGGACCTCGCCCCCACGCCACCAACTTCTCTTGCGCTCTCTGCCTCCTCTCCTCTTTCTCTCTCCTCTTCAACGCCTTCAAACCCTTATATTTTGCAGGGGGAATACCAAGAGAGATTTTGGGAGAAGAACGAAAAGGAAGATAGAGGGGGGGGAGAAGAGAAAGGGAGACTGGAGGGGGGGAAATGGTATTCGAGGAAGAAGTCAAAAAAAAGGAGAGGGAGAGAGAGGGAGAATATTCATGTTGCTTCTGTGGAAGAGATGCCAGAGGATGCATTGGAAGAGGAGGAAAGGGAGGAAGTGGGAGAAGAGAGTTTGGAAAGTGTTGATTTAACCCAAGGAAAGGCTGATGGCTCTTTGCTTATGCCAAAAAAACTTAGGGAAGTGAGAGGGGGGAAAGGGGAGAAGAAAAAAGAGGAAGGGAAAGAAAAACGGGGAGGAGAGAGGGAGGAGGGGAGGAAGGGGAGGAGAAGAGAGGAGGGGAGAAGTCAAACCCAAGGTAGTGGCAAAAGAGGTGAGGGGAAGAGGGGAAAGAGGGGAGAAAAGCAAAAGGGAAAAAGGCCAAGGGTTTCTTCCAAAAAATCAACTTCTTTCTCCAACGCCACCAACGCCACCAACACCACCAACACCACCAACACCACCAACACCACCAACACCACCAACACCACCAACACCACCAACACCACCAACACCAACACCACCCACCCTCGACAATTCCCAGTCCGCCCTCCCAAAATGGGAGGAGAAAACAGCCACCTCAAAATTTTTTATGAACTTTTACCTGTCTCCCACCAACTCCCCAACTGCGCAATTGTCAACTTTTCAGTGAAAAGTGTGTGTGAGTCCCCACTGGGGAGTTTTTGTTTCGAAGTCGTCTCCACTTCTGAGGTGAAAGTTCTCCAAGATCCGGTCATTGAGGGAGGGTATGTGCTTGCTCCGGGAGGGGGAGGGATGACAAAGTGTATGGTTGCCGTTCATTCTGTGAGCTTTCCCTTGAGTTTGCAGTGTGTTTTGAGTTATAAGAGAGAAGAAGTTTTTTTTTTTTTTTTTTTTTTTTTTTTTTTTTTTTTTTNAAAAAAAAAAAAAAAAAAATAGGCAGGGAAATCATCACTCCCCTTCCAACTCCACTTTCCCGCTTCTTTCTTTGTCAACCCCTTCGAAGCTACCCCTGAATCTCTCTCCTCCCTCCTCTCTTCCCCAAAATTCAACTTCACCATGACCTCTACCCAAATCCCCCCCTCCTTCTCTTCCTCCCCACTCCCCCATTTCATCCAAAAAATGTCGGTTATTCTCCGGGTTTATTGTGTATCTTGTTTGGAAGGGAGAGCTGCATTTTATGGGAGATGTCGGGTGAATGGGGTGCATTTGTGTGTGTATGTCCATTGGAAAAAACAGATTTTGGAGATTTTTAGCTCTGATCCGCGATTTGGAGAAGCTATTTGTTCAGAGTTGGGGGGGTTGTAAGGAAAGAGAGTGGGATGGTGAGAGAGAGTGGGGAAAAGAGGATGTTTGTGCAGGAATTGAAAGGAAAAAATAATAACAATAATTTTAAAGAAATGAAGGCAGGAGATTTTGGCTTTGTTCTTGTTCATTTTATTCATCCTTCGAAAATGAGAAGGAACATTTGTCTTTGTGTTTTTTTTTTTGGTTAAACGATTTTTAGTTGTTCATTTACCCAACATTCGCTGTGACTCCGCTGCCAATTATTCGCTGTCCGGTATTTTGAGGGTTTGTGGAGATTTCGGTTTTTTTGAAATTGGGTTTTCAAAAAAAAATGTTTTTTTTATTTCCCAATAATAACATGGGGAACAAAAATGTGTGGTCATATTTCATTTTGTCAACCCCAACTGCCCAAATCCTCTCCCAAACCCTCCTTCAAATTCTCCTCCAAACTCTCCCCCAAAATCACCCCCAAACCCTTCCCCGAAATCTCCCCCAAAGTTCCCCACTAATCCTTCCCCTTCCCTCCCATGCTCTTCAAACCCAAATGTAAATTGAAAATTTTCCAATGAATTTTCCAGTGAATTTTCAGGGTTATTGAGAGAGGTGGCCCAAAGAGCATCTGAGAGAAGGGTATTTTCAAAGGTTTTGTCGAGATATAATTCGAAATCGAAAAGGGAGTTGTTGTTGTTGTTATGCTGTTGGTCATTGAGAGTTGGTTGTTGTTGTTGTTGTTGTTGTTGTTGTTGTTGTTGTTGTTGTTGTTGTTGTTGTTGTTGTTGTTGTTGTTGTTGTTGTTGTTGTTGTTGTTGTTGTTGTTGTTGTTGTTGTTGTTGTTGTTGTTGTTGGAATTGACTTTCTTCACAAATCTTATTCTCAAGACTGGGGAATGAAGGCATCAAAGAAGGGGAATAAAACAAAGGAGGAGAGGAGAGAGGTGGGGGTGATGAAGGGGAAAAAGGAGGGGTAGCTGAATGATGGGGAGAAAAAGCCAAGGGGGAAGGAGAGGAATGGGTCTGCAGAGAAGAACCAAAAGAATAACTCCAAGAACCCCGTTCCCCCCCTCCTCCCTCCTCCCCTCTCCCTATCTTGTTCCTTCCCCCATCGTCTTTAAGCTTTCTTCTTCGAAAGTTGGAAAACCAATGATCTATTTGGGTGGGGGTCATTTGTGTGAGGTTGCAGAGCCCTGTTTTCTCCTCGAAGGTTGGGTAGGGGTTCATTTTGTGAGCTTCAACCCAGTCTTCTAGCACAGTTTTGCTCTCCTATTGTGGTTCTGAGAGTGAGTTTTTTTTTGAAGTGGTCATCTCTTTGTTATAGATTTTGTGAGAGAAATTTGTTTTTTTTTGTTTCCCATAACTTACTTGTGTATGTCTAAACGATGATTTGGCCTTAATTTCTTCAAGAATTTCACACAGCTTTTCCACAACCTCCTCATGTTTTTTCACAAAAAAATGGGAGAGAAGAGGGGAGTTTGGGTCGGGGGGAAGGGAAGGGAAGAGGGTGTCTTTTCGTTTGTTGGTGTGCTTCAGTTGTTCTCTCGTGAGGAGGGAGAGAAAGGAGTCGTATTTTTTTCGGACTAGGAGGATTCGCTCTCGAACAGGGCGGGTGATTTGTTTAGCTGATATGAAGTTGGTTTCCCAGGCCCCCATCAGCTCAAGTTGTTCGATTTTCTCCAGCAAGGTTTTGTGGGCCTTGGTGGTGAACCAAACGGAGCAATCAATGGTGCTGTTGCTGCTGAAGGGGGTGATGTTGTTTGATAGGTGCATGACAGGTTCGGGGTGGGGGGAAAATCCAACAGAATTTCCTTGGCAAAGAGGGCGGTCAAGAAAATGTGAAAAACACCTATCCCTCGTTCCAGCCCTCCATCCAATCAAAACTTGCTTTTTGTGGAAATACTCGATAACGAAACGGCGCCGATAAATTGAAACCCATCTTTTTTGATTTTTGGGAAAATCTTTCGCGACTTTTTTTTGATTTTGTATTCATTTTCTTCGACAGAATCCTGCCATCTGATTGGCTGTTGGAAAACGCAAAGCGGGATTTGAGGAGGAGAACGAAGAGGAACTCCACTCCAAGAGCATCACAAACCACCCCCCAAGTTTTATTTCATTGTTCTCTCTCCCTTCCTCTCTCCTTTTCTCTCTCTCCTATAAGCCGTTCCAAGCCCAAGCCAGCCAAAATTGTTTGTGGGATGACCAAAAATTTGGATGCTTTGGAAACCACACAAATTTTATTTTTGGGAGAGACCAAAGATTTTGGAGCGCACCGAGTCACACCGTCGGTGCTCCCTCCCCCTCCCCCTCATCCTCCCCCCCGCTCCCAGACTCTTTTTCTGTTTCCTTGGGCTCACTCCCAACCTTCTCCTTTACCTTTCTGTTGGGCTCTTCAAACGAAGCTTTCTCCCCAAACAAATTTTGGGGACACAAGTCCAATAACCGATGTCTCGCTTGTTCAATTTTGATCTCCGTAAATTCCAACTCCTTCAGGCGCTTTAAATGCTTCTCCAACTCCGCTTCCACCTCCTCCTTACTCCCCCCAAGTGCAGAATGGAGGTCTTCAGTGGTCAAAGAATCGATCATTTGGTCAACAAGAACCTTCAAATCTTTGGAGCCGTTGTTGGGGAGATACTTGATAGGCTCGTAATGGAATGTCATTTCTATATCGAAAGTTATCCAAAATGCATAATGGATGAATAATTCACAGGCGCAAGTGCGGAGGTAGTCGTAGTCGATGGTGGCGTTGTCACAAGGTTGGAGGGCAGAGTAACCCCCCTCGGCGAGGTCTGCCAGGCTGAATCTGGAAGGGGGGGTTTGTGAGAAGGAAAAAAGGGGGAAATGGGAAAGAAGAAAAAAAAGAAAGAAATCAAAAAGAAAGGAGAAAAAAAAGAAAAAGGAAAGAGGAAAAAAAAAAAAAAAACTGACTTTGAGCAACGAGTAAAAAGTCTGATTTTTTCGGTAAAGTCCGGAACGGTTGGTTGGTTGTGGTTGGAGAGGGAAAAGAAGGGGGAACTCGATTTTCAGGGAGATCGAGTTGTCGATTGTTGTGAATGAAAGCAAAAGAAATGCAAATTTATGTCAAATTTTCATTAGAACCAGAGCACTCATGCTTGTCATACACTTTTTTGTGGTCTGGGCAGAAATGCCAGTGGCAGGTGTTGCAAATGACCCACTGCCTCCCCCCATGACAATCATGTGAACAACCCTGCACAACACAGGTATTTGCTTTTTGTAGTTTCTCCCTTTCTTCTTGAACCTGTATCTTCTCCAATCTTTTTGTCTCTTTTGCTTCTTGCTTCCGCTCCTCTTCGTGTTTTTCTTCCTCCTTTTTTTTCGCCTCTGCCATTCTGTCCTCAGGGCTGAAGAGGGTGTTCAGAGGGACTTTGGCCTTTTTCAAGCAGGTTTTTTTCTTTTGAGGGGGCGCAACCGAATGGATAAGGTTGACAATCCCCTCAGAATTCACCCCAGCCTTTGTTTTTGCCTCCAAATGCTCGCCACAAACACTCTCTCTCACATTTCGCCTCATTTTGCTTGGATCAAATGGGAACACACCAGTTTTCGCAAAGCTCCTCTTTGCCACCTCCCCTGAGAAGACCTCTTGGTACAACTTTTGGTGGTGAACACAGCAAGAGAACTTCAGTTGAGCGGTTTTGGTGTATAACACTGACTTAAAGCGTGCAAAACAGATGTCATCGAGTGGTTGGAGAAAGTGGGAGGTGTTGGAAGGGAAGGACCACAACAAGGCACCCTGTTGATGACCAGTTTGGATTGTGGCAATGTCAAAATGGGATGACAGTTGGTCAGAAAAGACATAGCAATGGAGGTCTCCCAGAGCTCCACAAACTTCTGCAGAATCCTCGAGTTCAAGCACTTGTTGGTGTAGCCTGACTCGGTGGCACAAAAATAAACTGGGTGTTTTGAGTGGAAGAGGTGAGCAATGGAGCAGAGAGGCAGTTTTATTGTGCCCATTTGATGGTTTTCGACATCAGTGGCTTTCAAAATGATAACAGACATCAGCACCACCCCATCAGCAGAAACAAAGGGAACCAATGACCCCAATGTAACCCCAAGCCCCAGTTTGGAGTCCCCACATTGCTTGTCTATCCGTTCCAGCTTGACTTGCCCAGAATCATACAAAGCAAGTCGGGTCTCATCGAAATTAATGCAATTGTGTGCCATCAACCTCCACCTCACAATTGCCTCCTCCCGCTGCACACAAAAACTATCCACATGCCACAATCTCAGAGGCAATCCTCTTGTGACTCCTTCCATAGAAATCGTCTGAAACTCAAGTGAGAAGGGGCCACAGAGACAGAAAACCCAAATTCCAGATCTAGAAATCTAGATTTTAGTGAAACACTCTTTTTCATTTTGAAAATAGAGACCCAATTCACTAACTCTAAATTCCAGACCCGATCTGGAACGAGGATTTAGAATTAGTGAAACTCTTCCAATTTAACGATTTTCTGCCACAAACGTAAAAGCTTCTTCATTTAAGTAACCTTCATTAACTTTTTATAAAGTCTACTCATATATAGCGGCCTTGACACAGGCGTTCACTTCCTTCTTGGGGACAAACAACCCAACCCACCCAACAAGAAAAAGAAAAAAGAGAGAAACGCTCCTCCAAGAGCAACAAATTGATGTGATGTACAAAACCATCCAAAAATCCCCCTTTTTTTTTTCAGACTTTGACCAAAAAATTCAGACTTTTTACTCGTTGCTCTTTTCAGCGTTGTCTTCTCCAAATTGTTTCAATGCAAGAAGCGCCTGTCAAATTTGGACGGTTCGCGGATCGGCAACTGTGTCTTTTCGATTGACAGGTTTCAACATGGCTCCCACCTTCTTAACAACCCCTATGGCGAGGAATCATGGCGTTCGATATTGGAGAAAATTGCAGAATTCGGTCTTCCATTGGATTCACAAGGCTCATCATGAAGGTTCGGATGGGCAAGTCCGAGCGCAGTTTCTTGAAAAAACCAAAATGAAGCAATTGGCCCACTCTTTCTTTTTTTTTTGATCGTCACAATAAGTGACGTGTCTCTTTTTGATTGGCTCTTTTCTTTAGACAGGTTTTTTTTCTTTGGACACAAGTGCAACACCTTCTGAAAAGGACCATATTCCTAAAAAAAAAATCCCAAGACCCTGGGGTCTGGCCCCTCATCCAGGGCCTTTTTTTTTTTAGGAGTTTTTCAATCTGACGATTATTTTTAGCACCCCCAAAAAAAAAAAAAAACGAAATCCCAAGGGAAAGTGGGGTTTTCTGTGTTGTAAAAAAAAGAATTTATAAAATATGAAGTTCGAGCCAGATCCCTCCCATGTTGTCTTTATCAAATCACAGATGGTTTTATTTGGTTTTATTATGTTTTTCGTTTTATTTGTTTTGGTGTATTTTGTTTTGTTTTGCTTTGTCCTTCGCCTTGTTTTAGGTTTTTGTCTCCCTCACCATCTCCTTCCCCCTCTTCTTCTCCTTCCCCAAAGGGCCCCAGTCAGGTGGCCAACTTGTCAGGGATGGGGAAGACAACATTTGGTTGATGAATCATACCCTTGTTGCCCCTCTCTTCCTGTCCCAGATCAAACGTTCTTCGCTCCCAAAAGGGGGGCGTTATTCACCTACGGGTTGTGATCCTGTCCGGCTTGACCATTCATCAAATCCCCCTCACAACTGATTGCTCAAATTTGGACTTGAGAACGAAGGAGCAAGTCCAAATTTGGGCAAGAGAGGCCTTTGGGGTTGCCTCGAAAAGTGGAGGAAAACTTTGAATTAAAAATATTTATACTTTTTACTTTTGGAACCAACAGTGGGCTTCCCCAAAGAAGATTCTCTCCCTGTCCCTCGTTCTACCTGGCAAGTTAGGGCGCAAAGCTGACAACCAACACCCACCTCCCGCCATAAGGGAACTCAAACGGGTGCTCTCTCTCGCATTTAAGTCGATACCGGACCCCCCTGGAAGGTTTGGGGGAAAGAGGGGGGAAAGAGAGAGTCACTGAGTTTCAAATCACAAACACAAATCACACGAACAACGAAAAAGAGCATACCTTGATTGAAACCGGCCCGACGAACTGTTGGCATACTCAATGACCTCACCTACTATCCAATGCCATCGCAGGTGATAGTGTATCAAAAAACCCATAAAACCAAGCACCGCGACTACACAACCAACCAGAAGAACAAAGTAAACTTTCAGAGTCATGAGATTCACTATTCTGACAAAAACCAAGGCAGCACACATCAACAAAAACAAAAACAAAAACCCGTAATTGGCGTGTTCACGGAACTTCCCCCACACTTTGACCAGCCTCTTTTGCCTTTCAATCTCTTCATTCACCCCATTCACAAACTCCAAATGCTCCATCTCTCTCACAAATCCTCTCAACTCAATTGGATAGCGCTGAGGAAGAAGAGGGAGGGAGGAATCTGATTGTTGTGGTGACTTTACCACTACCTCCCCAAGAGTGGGCGCTGGATTGTCAGTGATGGTGGCAGTGGTGGTGGCAGTATCGCTATTGTTGTTGTTGCTTGTTGGATCTTCATCCTGATCAAAGAAGATCGGATGTGTGGGGCTGCAGGGAGGTTTGGGAGGGACATCATCCACAAACGCTTCGGGAATTTCGTAACAGGGAAGGTTGTCTTCTTCGAGGGGGTTTTCGAGAGTTTGGTTTGGTGATTTCCCATCAGGCACTCCCTGGGCACTAGAGTGGTTTTTCATTTTCGTTGGGACAGTTTCACACAACGAAAATCCAAAACAAATCCAAATCCCTGAAATCACCGAAAAAAAGATCAAAAAAAAAAAAAAATTGCTGTGGTTTTCATGTGTGAACTGTCCGGCGCTTCGGCGCACTTTTTAATGGAAGAAGCAATACTTTCGACAAACTTTCAGAGCGAACGTTTTCGTCAACCTCTCTGAAAGGTCTCCAAAAATGCATGAAAAACACATAAATTTGCTTCCACAGCCAACTTTCTTTTTTCACCTCTTCCACGAGCGTTCTTCTACTTCTCCTTCTTCTTCATACTCCTCTAAATCTTCGATCTCTTCAACTGATTCAGTGGCTGATTCCAAAGAAGTAGAAATCTGAAAAGAGGAAGGGTGGTGGAAGAAAGTAGAGAAGAAGTTTTGTGAATACAAAGAACAAAAAAAAAAAAAAANCAAAAAAAAAAACAAAAAAAAACAAAAAAAAAACAAAAAAAAAAATATCCAAACCTCAATCTTCCCCTCTCCACCCTTTCCCCCTCCCTCTTTTCTCCTGTCCACAAACCACGAAACCCCCACCAACCTCCCCTTCAACCTATTCTCACACCCCATTACCCCCTCCCCACCTTTCCTCCCCACAAACTTCACCACCGCCACCCCCTCTCCCAACAAAGACACCAACGAAACCGCTCCAAACTTCCCAAAATAAGTCAACAAATCGAATTTTGTGATATCTTTTGGCAACCCGTCGACTCTAATCGCCGTCGGCCGATGATCAATGCTTTTAAACACCCCTCCTCCTCCCCCCATTCCTCCCCCTATTCCCCCTCCTCTTCTTCCTGGGAGCGCGACCCCCCTTCCCCGTCCCCTTCCTCTTCCCCTTCCCCTTCCCCTTCCGGAAAGGAGGGTGGTGGGTTCAGAACGAAGCTTTGACACGTCATCCAACGACATGCATAGTTCAGGCCGCTCGTCAATCAGCCTTGATTTCTTCTTTTTTTCTTCCCCTGTTTCTTTTGTTTCTTGGAGAGGAAGGGAGAAGGAAGAAGGAGTGGAGGAAGAGGAGGAAGAGGAGGAAGAGGAGGAAGAAGAGGAAGAAGAGGAAGAAGAGGAAGAGGAGGAAGAGGAGGAAGAGGAGGAAGATTGAGAACCCCCCTTCATCGACGCATCCAACTTCTTTGACAACTCATCAAATTGTTTTTTCAGTGAAACCCGCTCTTTGTCTGCCAAATTTGGCTTACATAACAGCCCCAACAACAGCTCTTGCTGTTTTAAA